>PVKA01024948.1:0-33576 GCA_004027165.1 Ctenomys sociabilis
GTTTTGGTATAGTGTCTCATTACACAACTCAGATTTGTAGTGATTCTCCTGTTCTCAGCCTTGCCAGCACTGGGATTACAAATGTGTACCACCATACCCAGACTCAGTGGCTGCTGCAGCATGAGGTCTGGGGATCGAGCCCTGGTCCCTGAGTTTACCTAAGCAGGTGCTTAGTTCACTGAAATATCTCACCAGTGCTCTATGGTCTTTTTCACAAAGAAATGTTTATTAGAGTTCAATAAGTCCTAAATAACTTATTATTTACTTGGCATGTTTGTAATAAAATGAAAGTAACTTTAAGATGAATACAGATGAGCAGAAATAAGCCAACAGAAGGGTTGAGAAATATGACTTTAAAATAGATATGTTTAGTAGCAGGGAAGTGTCTATAACAGTGATGGTGACCCATTAAAGCTTTCAGTGGTAACAAACAGCTGACTGTAGCTTGCATGCCATAGATTTCCCACCACTGGTCTATAATAAATTCAAGAATTTGGAAGACTGTCATATGTAGGAGGATTTAATCTTGCTCTGCATTGTCTTAAAAGGCAATACTTGTGATAAATGTTATGGTATATGAATATTTCTACCATTTAGTAGAAGTAACAGTATTTTTGGCTCCTTTATTTTTAAGACCTAAGGCTTTATCTCTGGAAGTAGTAAGTTTTCTGTCACTAGAGGTGCTTAGGTATGGGGAGCTAGTGCAATTTAAGCATCAGCTAGGAGGCTGAATTAGATGATGTCAACACTGAATCTCTGATTCCGAAAGATGTACTTTTTTTCAGTGCTTTAGTAATATGAGACTCAGTAAGCAATAGGCTGGATTATGATTATGAGCATGATTCCTTTTAGCTTTAAGTTTGTATTATTTAACAACTACTAATTTTCTTTCATCATTATCAGTAGTTTTTCACAGAAGGAGGAGGATGGAGTGAAACATATACACTTTGGAGGTGGATTTTCTGCATCATTACTAGGATGAAGTGGAAGCAAGGCTAAGAGTCATAAATTACATCTAGAAGCTTGGAATTGATTCGTTTGTGCTATGGTACCTCAGAAAGGATTCAACCCTAAGTTTAATAAATAATAGAACATGACCTAAAGAAATTAGGTGAAGGATATACTTTGTTGCTTGGACCTTTGCTGACTTCTGGTAACTGTACCATCTGTTCCACATGAGAAGTAGCTCTATAGTCATCTTGTCCTGTAAGAGTTTGAAGTGGTAGGTAAGGATTCACTTGAAGAGCTCATTATAATTGCAGGTTACTTTCCAATATGTCTTGGGGCCCTGAGAAGCCCTAGTTTAAGACTGAGCATCTGTCTGTCTGTCTGTCTGTCTGTCTGTCTGTCTGTCTGTCTGTCTGTCTGTCTATCTATCTATCTATCTATCTATCTATCTATCTATCTATCTATCTATCTATCTATCTATCTTCTATCATCTATCATCTTTTTGAGACAGGGTTTCACTATACAGTTCAGGCTGGCCTTCAACTTACTATGTAGCCCAGGCTGGCCTTGAACTCCTGGCAATTCCTCTGCCTTAGCCCTTGTGCTGAAATTATAGGCATGTACCACCACTCTTAGCGAGACTGAGCTTTTAAACATCAAACTATTTGTTGGTTATGTGTTTTATGAACTGAAACATTTTTTTCATTTTGAGAAGCATGGAATCTTCTGTATAGAATAGGCTTTGGAAGACACTTGATCCAATCTTCTTGTTCTTCCTGAGGGATTTTTATTTTTTGTCTTTTTGAGACAGGGTCTCACTATGCAGTTCAGGCTGGCCTTAAGCTCACTTTGTAGCTCAGGCTGGTCTGGAACTCACAATAATCCTGCCTCAGCTTCCTGAAGGATTGAAACAACTCATTGTGAAATTTTGTTGCCACAAAGAATAATGACATTAGAAACTTCCTTTATTAACATTTTGTATTTCTTTGCAATTTTTAGAAAGTCTACTTCCTATCATTTTTAATTAAATCTATATAAAATGTGTTTATAAAATAGGAAAAATGAATTCTAACTGGATTTTAGTAATTCTTTCTGTAATATAACTAAAATGAGAGATCATTAAAATATAAGAGAAGTTATTAAGTTATTCACAAACATCTTTTCTTGAATGCCGTTAACAGAGTAGCTGTACTTCTACTTGTTATTCTGAGAGTTAGTTGGTACCATGCAGCCTTAACTTTTGCTCTAGTTTTCATTTCCCATAGGGGAGGTTAGTGATCAGGTAATGCACAGGGTAGTTCCTTGGGCTGTGTCTTTAGTGTTACGATCAGTAGAATGGTGGTTCTTTGGTCATGAAGTGTCAGTAGAAGTGGTTGGCCATTTTTCCAACTGGAAAAATAAGGTAAGACTTTGTCACCAGAGTGTTTCAGTCTTTCTATTTATTATAGGTGCAAGTTACACAGTACATAATATTTTCAAAGTGCTCAGATTGAAGATGTACCTTGTAACAACTGTAACCTTTTTCCCATAAGAACTCTAAAAAAATTGGTGAAGCAGTTAAATGTATCACTAAGTGGGGCCAGCAATTAGCTCAGCAGACTAAAGCTCCTGCTTAGGCAAGCTTAGACAAGCTCAGGGACTGTTGTTCCATCCCTGGCACCACATGGTATGTCAGCCCTGCCCCCAGGGCGGGCTGAGCTGGCCAGAGTCTGGGTGTAGTGGTGAATGCCTGTGGTCCCAGCTGAAAGCAGGAGGATCACCAGGGCTGTGTAGTGAGACCCTGCAACGAGCAAATACATTTAAAAGAAAATGTATTACTGAGCCATACCTACTTTGAGAATTAAGATAAACTGTTTTATCCACATACCAAAACTTTCTATAAAGTGCTACTATATTTGTGCTGATGTGTGTTACACAAGTAGTATTTCTTCCAGATTCCCAAACTTAGGAGCCTAAGAAATTGGGCTTGCTAGACAGACATGCAGGGAAAAGACTTTTGTCAATTGCAACCTTGAAGAAATACTGAATACAGAATATTGTAAACTTCAGAATTAGTATTGTTGTGTTTATATTTGCTTACCCCTCCCACTTTCTGAAAGATTATATTTGGCCATGTGAGAACTAGAAAATAAGGTAAGAATTTGTCACCAGAGTGCTTCAGTCCTTCTATTCATTATGGGTACAAATTACAAAGTACATAATATTTTCAAAGTTTAAGGTTGTCTTTCTGAATGTCTCCAAGACATTCAGGTCTAGAAAAAGACTCAATAGATTAGAACTAATTTTTTTCCTTCCTAGTACCAGAAAATAATTCAGAATAAATTAATTTCTACTTATATGTGCTTTTTTTTGACATTTCTTCTATAGAGAAGGTGGAAACTGATCTTCTAAGAAATACCAAGAAGGATAATACCTACCTAGTTGCTAAAACAGAATCTATTCCTCTTATAGCTGTTGCTTTTCAAGACATCTGCATCTTGCTTGTGCGAAGTCAAATATCTGTTTAACATAGGTTAGAATTTCTAGGGCATGTGTATCCTCAGGGTCAACACTGGGCCTCTTAAATATTTCTGTAAATTTTTAAACAGTCTTTTCAAAGTTTTAAACATTTTCATGAATTAATAATAAACTGAAGACAGCCTCATTTTTAAAAAGAAGTGAAGCATAGAATGGAACTCCATTTAGTCTTGATTCTTGTCTCAGGAGTGAGTCTATTGGAGAATGAGTGCAAATACCCCAAGGTTAACCAGAAGACTAGGGCTAGACATTAGGCTTCTGACATTCTTGTTAGGTGAAATTGAAATTTAGAGAGTTGTTTTTTGATAAAGCATTTCTTCTCATAATTAGATGTACACTAGTACCAGTTTTCCAACTTTTAATGTAGCAGATGTTACCAAAGTTTAAGGTTGTCTTTCTAAATGTCTGTAAGATTGTTTTACTAGTTCCCAATGGGAAATACATCTCTAGGCTGTTCCTCTGCTACACAGCAGGGCTGGGCTCTTCCCCATCTGTCTCCAAAACAGATTTTAGCCTGAAATTGAGGCGAACGTTTGCCGTGTTAAGTCATTAACAACTGTTTCAAAACAGTCTGATTTCTAACAGTTGGTGCATGTGGAGATACCTAATTAAAATAATTCCAGTCTCGTTAATAAGATAAGTGTGTTTTCTAGTTGCTATGGGATTATCACTATTAGATACAAAGGGCATGAGGCTTAGCTCAGTGAATGAAGCTTGTATTTCAGCCCTTTTACTAATTTCATTGTAATTCAAAAGTTAAATCCTCATGTTTTTCTCTTCTTGTTTGAATGGAAGAAGTGACTAGGGAATGTTATCCACAGGAACACTAACAATAGATATAGTATCTATAAATTTAACAAGAGACTTAGCTCCCCAGTGAAGGTCACAGAATTGAAAGGCTACTACATGGTGAAGTTGTTAGCCTCTTACTGGAATCACTCACTGTGACAGTCGTGTCCATGAGTCCCTCAGTTGAAATTGGAATCCTCTACCTCTGAACTCAGAGTGCTTTGTGTATATCTTTCCTATGGTGCGTTATAATTTCGACTTTCTTCTGTATGTATTCATCTACACTTGTGTAAATCTACTCCTTGAAGGCACATTCTGTGACTGCACACTCTTTTGTCTCCCACAAAGCTGGTGCACAGTATAACAATAAAGGTCGACTGAAAGACAACTAGAACTAACATCTTACCATAGACTTTAATCTTTTTTAATGTTATTGTGTCAGAGTTTTAAGAAGGGACTCAGAAACTGTTTTTAGGCATGTAATGATGTTTTTATTCTCAAATCTCAAAAATAATCAGAATCATTTTAAAAAACTCCTGCATGCTGAATTGGATCTCAGGAGATACTGACATATGATACTCTTGGCAGATTCAGCAGTCTTGCAAGCTGAATACTGATTAAGTCTAACCTTCTTTAAGAAAGCTGTGTTTGAAGATAGAAGTCTTTATTAATTGTCCAGAGTCCAGAGCTATCAATATAATCTCATGTATTGACAACACATACTATTAAATGATGAACTGACAGGCAAATAGAAAAACTACACATTTCAGGAGATACTATAAAATAAAATGTTCAATCAAGCTCTGCTTCCATCAGTCTTTGACCAATCTGAGTCCTATATAACTCAAAATAAACTTGTATTACTGCTGTCTATACCTTCTCTGACCTTTGGTGGTGATCATGATCATCCTCACTGTCTTAGGGTTCATCTGTCTTGAAACTCTGGCCCTTCACCCCAAATAACTGTCATAAATAAAATGAATAGTACCTATTTTGATGCATAATGATAAAATCATTGTTAGTGCACCTAGGAAGGAGTCATATAGGTTCACTTGGAAAGAGTACATGAGAGAGGATGGGGATCAGGTGGTGCAGAGAGAAGGAAGGAATAATTGAGAGAAGGAGCAAACTGGATGTTGGTGCTTGAGGCAGGCGATGAGAGCCAGTATAGGTTGGCAGGTGGGCAGGTGGGCAGGTGGCCAGAGAGGGACTTTGTGCATGTGGAACAGTGGGCCACATCTGCGAGCAATGCCATTTCCTTTTAGTGTATATTGTAAAAAACATCTTCTATTTGTCTGTCATACTGATTCATTTTGTTGTTCTTTGAGGCAGGGTCTCACAATGTAGCTTGCCACAAACTTGAGGTAATCCTCTTGCCTCAACCTCCCAAGTGCTGGGAATATAGGTATGCACTACCATACTCACCTTTCATCTTATTAATGCTTAGGATGCTTTTTGCTGGTCATAATGTGGTTTTTGTCTTTACGGCCTGTCATTTGAGAAGCAAAGAAATAAAAAACCAAGCTCTAGTCATATGAAGGTGGAAACTTGTTACTTAAGCTTTTGGGGCAGATATCTCTTTACTTATAAGAAGCCTGTTTTCCCTATATGCTTTCATGGAGACTGACCTTCTCTGACTGTTGGTATGAATGGTTGGGGAGTGTTTAGGAGGAAATGAGACCCAGAACCGCTTTGAACTATACAAAGCTGTTTACCTCTGATGGCAATAAGCCAAGTAAAACCATGTAATGTTTTCTTGTAGTTTCTTGCATTCTTGCTGTATATGAGTTGGATTAAATGGGGGTATTTGTGAGACAGGATGAACTTAACAGCTAACAGTTTTAATTGGCCTCCAGATATGTTGGGAGTGAGGAAGCTGACCTAATACTTCTTGAAGCACTTTTCTACCAGAGCTGGCAGGAGGACAGAGTAGACCTCCATGGAGACACCCTGGCTGAGGGTGGCCTCTGAATTCAGGGCCTAAAACAGGATGTAACAGAAACATGTTAGCAAAGCTTTGACTTCAGAACCCAGCAGAAGGGATCAAGACAGTTGTCTGCCTGATGAATTGAACTGTCACTATGGGAGTCTACCTGCCATGGGCTTTGATGGATATTACTATCACTAATATTTTAGATTGTAACAGTTTTACTTATAACATAGCCCTTTGTGGCTAAAACAAAGTATTTGCACCAGTTTTTTCTCCAGGTATCTGCCTTTTAGTTAACTATGTTGGGTGTCTTGCTCCAGGGACCACAGACTCGTGGGCAAGAGAAAAGAACAATGGTTGTGTTCTTTCTTCCTTCTACTAAGATTGGCAAGAATCTGTTGGGATAATTTTCCTGTATTTCTTTTGCTTTGCTTAATAGACATATTGATATGCAGCTAAGAAACTTAAAAGCACAACATATATAGCCACTGAGATCAAATACTTGCATAGATTAAATTGCCTTCTTGGGACTGGAAAATTATAGAGAAGTTATATTAAGTTTCTTACTAATCTTTAATCCATGGGTAGACTTATAATAAAAAGAACATCTAAAATCTTGGCTCTAAGAGCATGATTGGAAAGAAAACTTTTGAAATTCTTTTTCAGTTTCATAGATGGAGCTAAACAATGGCACCCAAAAACATAATAATAGCTCTCATTTACTAAATGCCTTTTGGCGGTGTGCTGTACTGTCTTTGCTAAGTGCTCTACATTGTCAGAGATCTCAGAGGGTTTTAGGTTGATTGCTTTACCTGGGAGAAGACTGGGGTAAGGATGGAAGAGAAGCTTCCAAGAAGTCACAGAAGCAGTAAGTACTGTATTGATTTGGGATTTCAACCTGGCTTTCTCTGTCACTGGTCTGCTGCACAGTTCCATACAAGTGTGCTTTTAGAAAAGAAAGGATTACAGATGAGCCTAGAAAAAACCTGTGTCCCAAACTTGTAAGACAGAAAATCCCAAAAAAGCAGAGCTTTCAACATGTCAACATGTTCTTAAAACTCTCAGACCAACAGGTCTAATGGTTTAGTTTAAATGAATAACTCTCATCTTCATTAAGAAACTTTAGCCCATTGAGACTATTATTTGAGCTTGGTAAGGGGATAAGTTAATTGAACTTTTTCTTTCTTTTCATTAATGTCATTTTATGATTTAAGAATCTCATTTCTATACTAATACAGATATAAGATTAGCTTGATAATAATTATCTTGACGTTAGTGATGTATGACATACGCATGTTTATTGCTCAGCTTTCTACATTGTTGGGGATTTCCACAAATATTTGGTGAGCAAATGAAGGCATGCAGATGTACACATGAGTCTTTTTTTCTCTGAATGTCTTTTAAACTCTTCTAAATGCTTTGGCATTTATTCATTTACATCTTTGGCCATATGACTTGAATGATTACTTAGTGAGCAATAACTGTTGCTGTGAACCTAAGGAGGTGTCCTTGAATGGAGGTCAAGTCAACCATTATACATTTGTTTATCTATGATGGTTTGTTAACTGACTAGAGCTTTGAACTTCTCTTATTTCTCTCTTCTACCTGACGCTGACTTTCTGCTTCCTTTTTAGACTGTAAATTGCATTGTTCTTTCTTTTTTCTTTTTCATTTTAGTTTTTTAAAAAATCTACTTATTTATTTGGTACAGGCTCTCCTTACACAGCTCAGACTCATAGTGATCATCCTGTCTCAGCTTCTCCAGTGCTGGGATTACAGGCTTATGCTACTATGCCCAGTTTCGGTGGCAGACAGGGCACACCCAAGTCCTGGGGCCGCACAGCATGCGGTACTGGGGATTGAACCTGTGTCCTTGAGTTTACCAGGCAGGTGCTTAGACCACCAAGCTATCTCCCTAGCCCTATGCTGTCTTTTTCAATCATACTTGTGTGATCTCCATTTTTCTTGTTCTAATTATCCTGTCCTCTTTCTTAATTCAAATATAAAAAAAAATATTAGAGAAGTTAAAACATTAAAATAAGAAAAAATGTATATATATTCAATAAAAACATGCCCCATATATTATGAATGCAAACATTCATAAAATATTTGAGCTCGAGAGTTGAAGAAATTAGATTGTGTTCTTCCTTCCTTCCTTCCTTCCTTCCTTCCTTCCTTCCTTCCTTCCTTCCTTCCTGCCTTCCTGCCTTCCTGCCTTCCTGCCTTCCTTCCTTCCTGCCTTCCTGCCTTCCTGCCTTCCTGCCTTCCTGCCTTCCTGCCTTCCTGCCTTCCTGCCTTCCTTCTTTTTTTGTATTTGGTGCAGGGTCTACAGGGTTCACAGGGTCTCACTATACAGATGGGACTTGTATTGATTCTCCTGTTTTCACTTCCCAAGCACTAGGATTACAGGTGTGTCAGTCTCAATTGTGTCTCAGTGCGTCCCAGGGGCAGTGCCAGCAGAGCAGGCCAGGGATCAAATTTCAGACCTCTGCTGTGCCACAGGCACTTTAGTCCTCTGAGCTATTTGGCCGGCCCTTGACTTGGATTTCTTATGCACATTATTTAGGATATAATAAGCTAAAATAGTAATAGAACACATTAGTAAGAATGTATTTTCTTACTAATGGAGAATTGGCACTATTGCTGTTACCATCTGGGCTATTCTAAATATTTTAGCTAATATTTACATATTAAATCACAAAACTCATCTAGATCCCAGTCTGTACAGTATGGCCTCTAGTTTGAATGTCCTTTTTCATTTTTTCAAATTGATGATGTACTGTTTGCCAGTTTAAAGGATTTTAATTTGCGTTAAGCTTTGTGTGTGTATGAGAAGGAAATGTTTGCAAGTGCAAGATGGAGATTATCATATATGGGGCAGAGAGCAAGATTAACCAGACAGCCTATGAAGGCATTGACAGTGCTGATCTCTGGAGGATGATGAGAAGGTGAAATGTTTGTTATGATCTTTTTCACTTATCTGTATTTTCTATAGTGTACATTTGCCTGTTGAAGAGGAATGTCTGGAAGATTATACTTTCGTTGTAGGTGAGGATGTTTTACCAGTTTATTGTGGGATGATATGAGGCCAGGTAGATGGAGTGGTCTGAAGATTAACATGCAAATTAATCATACAGTGCCTTTGGTAATATAAGACATCAAGAATAAGAAAACTTCATGTTTTTGAACTGGTAGCATCTAAGATAAATTTATCAACCTAGGTGATTATAGAAACTTAGTTTCCTAATTATGTCTTAGTCTGATAATAAAATTAGTTTCTGTTCTCAGACTATATAGGTTGTACTGAAAAGAACTCAAGAAATGAGTTGGGTGGCTGGGGAAGCCAGCCTGGGATTTAAATTTTACAGAGATAATGTAGAGTTTATAATATTAAGAGTTGGCAAACATCCCCAAGAGTTAGGAAATTTCAAACAAAGGCTGATGAGAGACAGTTGGCTGGAGAATGAGAACGTCTGGTAGAGCTGAAGAATCACATATTAGGATCCTCACCAAGGCTATGAGTTTTCATTGTCAATCATTGCAATTAAAAATTTAAGAAAACATTTTGGTTTCTGTAGTCCATATTTCATCTTAAAAGTCATAGTATATTTGAACCAGCTTTGCAATCTTATTTTTCTAAGTAAGAAGAAGGCTATAGAAGCATTAAACTGGCAATTGGAAGGTTTTACCAGTTTATTGTGGGATGATAATGACAAAAGACTGACAGTACTCAGATGATAAGGAATTGCTCCTACTTTCAGAAAGATGTTAGGAAGATATTCCTTCTTTGGGGGATAGGTTTCAAAGTCAATACCTAAAGTGAAAAATGGAATAGTCAAAATTATCTTTAAAAATCTCTTAAGAGATTCCATTTTAGAGATTAGTAAATCTGATCATTGTTATTTCAAAAAACAATATTTCTTTGGTTGAACTCCAGATATACTTGACTTGTATTTGTGAGCCATGAGCTTAGGGACAAGTAGTAATCTGTACCTGGGACGACCACTTTTGGTATGTCAAAGTGTTCAACCTCTGAGGCTCAAAGAAACTTCTGACTAAAGCAAGAGCAGATTGACAACTTCCTATTCCTTATTTACGCCCACATTTCTATTTTTGTTCCTATATTTTCTTTCCCCTTTCCTCCCATATTCACTTTCTTTCTGTATCATCTTTTTCCTGTCTCTCTCCCTACCTCAGTCTCTCTGGAACACATACATGGGCTTCTGTAATCATTTGAACTCCACAGTTCTCAGGATGATCACTTTAGGCGTTTACTAAATCCTTTTTGATTTGAAATGGGGTGGAGCCCAGTGTTCTGTCCTGACCAGACTTGCACTACACTTTATAGTACTCAGCTTCTGGAGCCACTTAATGTTGGGGCAACTAATGTCACCTTCAAGATAGTGCCTCAACATTGGTCTTGGGAATATCCAGTCTAGTCTAAGGTGTTTTTAAGATGTTCAGACCTAGTCAACAAATTCTGAGGATGGGTGGATTCTATGGGTTATGAGGCAACCTGTGACTTGGGATATTCTCTAGAATCCCAGACTGAAAGCCCTTAGGATAGTTAAAGAATTTTTTTCCAAAGGGAAATCTACATGACCTGGATGATATACTCCATTTTATGGTAGTAAGAATACTGAATGAGGGTTTAAAACTTGATCCTACACCACCTCTTAAAAGTTGTGGGTATTCTTAAGTCAGTGTTTCTCAGCCTTTTATGTTTATGGCATATTTTATAATAATAGAATTTTGGTGACATAATAGAGGGGAATAAAAGACTCAAAACAGCAACAACAACAACCCAGTAATGGTTCTGTAGAGTTGCAATCAGAATGTCCAGACTTGTGGTGCCTGGTAAGGCAGTCCTGGTTCACTTTTTAAAAAAATTTATTTAATTTTATTGAAAAAGAAATAGCAATGAGACAGTTTCAAAACAAGTTAGTAGGACAGTTACAATAATTAATACATTGCATATTGTCTTCATAGTGGTTATTCATAGAACAAGATGCAGGCATTATATCTTGTCTAAACACATATACCCTCTCTCAGTAAATGTTTGTTTTTAAAAAAGGTAATAAAAGAAAATAGGAGCCAAGAAAACAAATGTCATAGGACTGTCCTGTCTGTGGTTAGAGCTGTTTACTTCTTCATAGCAGTTCTGAACTCTGGATTTGTGCTTTCACTTTCTAGGTGAGACCAGTAAGAGCTATCTTATTTACCTCATAAGTTAGTTATGTACATTTGGAAGAATGTATCCCCCGAAGGGCACCTACATCTGGCTGTCTTTCTGCCCCTGTTAACTAGATTATCACATGGCTGGTATGTACAAGCAGAGCACAGAATTTTATTTAGTGTGGTTTGAGATATTCTGAGTGGTTTTTATATTATAGTGGACCTATTGGAGGTTCTTCCACAGCCTTATAAAAAAATGTCATAGGACTGTCCTGTATATGGTTAGATTTCTAAATTTCTGTGATTTACTGTTTATTTGGTCACCCTTTCAGCAGGGTCCGGCTGTTAGAGCTGTTTACATCCTGCCTGTGTGTGTTACAATGCCAGAGTATTTGTGGCTGCATTCAATACTCTGTTGCTCTGGCACTGGCTTTGTAGTGTGCCATTCCTCCTGTCTCTTCTTCATAGCAGTTCTGAACTCTGAATTTGTGCTTTCATTTTCTAGGTGGGGCCAGTAAGAGCTGTCTTATTTACCTCATAATTCTGGTGAAGATCAGTGAACTATAAAGAATGCAAAAGCTTAACAAAGGTCTTGAAGGCCCTAGGACTGTAAGAGATTTTTCTGTATGCTCTTGTCTATTTGACTGCATAGACAGTGAGATCATTAGGATCAAAGACAACATTTTTCCTTTACTTTATTGCTGGCATGTGACTCAATGGCATATAAAAGATATCAAATAAATATCCATTAAATTAGAGTTTAAAATTATTTTAATCTTAATATTGAATTGGTTTACCCCACAGCTTGTTCTGTGCTAATTGGTGTTAGTAATGCAGAGACTTAGCTGTGATCTGGTAGGTTGCATTGCGTACAAAGAATAGGGTGAGTGGTGTTTCTGGTAGGTTTGGAACAGGGACAGAAAGACAGCCAAATTTAGGTGCCCTTCGGGGGGATACATTCTTCCAAATATACTTAACTAGATTATCACATGGCTGGTATGTGCAAGCAGAGCACAGCATTTTATTTAGTGTGGTTTGAGATATTCTGAGTGGTTTTTATATTATAGTGGATCTATTGGAGGCTCTTCCACAGCCATATAGATTTCATTTTCTTTTAATTGGGGTGGAGAGGGAGGAAGAAAATAGCATTTACTTGGCATTCTTGCCTTTTAGAGCTGTGGGTTATTGATTCAGGGGCCTAGAATAGTAATGCTTGGAAGTAAAGGTTCCCTTGAGAGCACCAGTGTTAAAGGGCAAAGGGAAAATGATTAGAATTTAAATCTCCAGACTCTACTGAATTTGTGGCTTCATTAAAAAAAAGGAGGGGAGGAGGAAATGATCTGGGCTGCTGCTATAGGCTTTGTTTAACACTTGCATCTAGAAACTGATAACTCAGAATTATAGCCTTTGTAAGTTGAGCTACATGGCCAAGTGTGAACAGACTGCTAGTGGACAGTGTTTTTATTGCCAGGTGTCAGTTAGGGCCAGTCAATACTGGTAAAATATTTCTTTATTTTCTAAGGGAGAATGTGATGTTTGGCTTTGGCTTTCTTCGAGCTAGTGAAATCTCTTCTGCCTTTTTGTGGAACATGTAATTATCCAGTTATATCCATACTTTGTTCTTTGATGTGTCACTCTGTAGAAAGTTGAATTTCCCAAAGTCAGCCTTTTCTTTTAGATTATTTGATACCTAACATTGCTACTTTAAGTATTGTATTCTTTAATCTGTTTTTTAGCAGAGGGAAACAATGAGCAATAATGAAAACAAATTTTGCCACTAAACAGCTCTGTGACCTTAGACAAATCACTTAACCTCCCTGAACATCAATTCCATTTGTATATAGTGAAGGACTTGAATGAATGACATATGAAGGCTCTTTTTTTTGAGGTTGTAAGTCTTTTTTTTTTTTTTTTTTTGTCTTTTTGAGACAGGGTCTCACTATGCAGTTCAGGCTGGCCTTAAGCTCACTTTGTAGCTCAGGCTGGTCTCGAACTCACAACAATCCTCCTGCCTCAGCCTCCCGAGTGCTGGGATTACAGGCCTGTGCCACCATGCCCGGCTGAGGTTGTAAGTCTTATTTTACTACAAAAAAGTCTGTTAATCTTCCAACTTTCAAGTAATGAAAAAAATCATATCTGTTTTCATTTAGAATGTAGGACCTGAGTTTAATAGTAAAGGCATAAATTTGAGTAGAATACCTGGGATTGGGACCTTGCTTTACCATTTACTGGTTATTGATTCTGGATTGATGTTCAACCTCTGTGCCTCAGTTTCCTTATCTATAAGATGACAATATTAATAGTGCCTACCTTCCAGTATTCATAAAATAAATGTGAGTAATAAAAGTAAAGTACTTATATTTCCTAAAGCCTGAATTCTTTTTTTTATGGAACAGGGATTGAACTCAGGCCCTTGTACTTGCCAGGAAAGCACCTATTCTACTGAGCTATCTCCCCGGCTCCCAAATTCTTAATAAATTCTATAATTGTTTTTCAGTGTATTTGCTTCTTTAATGATTCCACTTAAATATATTTGATGTAGTACCACATTTCCTGAACACATTTCAACATTCATGAAAGACTATCAAGTTTTTGGAATTGCAGTAAAATGTCACCTGAGAGTTACAAATGTGGAAAACTTTATAAAGAAAATATTTAATTAAGTAATGTTACATTTCTGTTTTCCATTAAAAAAAAACTATCATTTTATTGGTACTTTAACTTATTCCAAAATGTGTTTTAATATCGTTATTTTTAAGCAATTAGAAGGGATTTGGTATCACTAAAATGTCAGTAGACCTGGAATCTATAGCATCTTGACTTCATTTTTTTATTTTCATGAATTTAATTTTATTTTTTTTGATAATAGCAACTTTATTTCCAAAATGCAGATGCAACCAAAGTATTCTTCATTAGGAATGTGAATAAAGTGAGGTATATCCAGACAGTGGAATATTTTTTTTGTGCCCAAAGCAAATTTATTTATTTATTTTTATTTTATTGAGAAACAAATAACAATGAGATACTTTCAACAACTAATACACTGTACATTGTTATCTTCTTAGTGGTTATCCATCGTACGAGAAGCAGACAGGATATCCTGTCCAAACACTATTAGTACAAATCTTTCTACTCATTGAATTAAGTGAGAGTAGCTGTATATCTATCCTGACTATTCTGTATATACAAATACAAAATGGTCCTTCCTTTGTATCCTTTTTTTTTTTGTTTGTTTAGTTCTGTCAGAGATGGGAATTCCATTGGCATCTAAATACTATAAGTGTGTGAATTCAGCAAAACAATCACACACAGTCCAGCAGTCCACAATACTAGTGGGTTATCTGCAGAAGTTTTTGACTTGAGCCTTTCACAGCTCAGCATATTAATATGGTTTTACTTTATATACCTCGCTTTTATACTTTCCTGCTGGATGGCTAAGATGGAGATAAAGTGAGACCTATGTAACAAGAAATGTAACTTTTGTATCTGATAAGGTCAGTCAGGTACTCTCAGGATTTATCTTGTAACCCTGTACCGCACTTTGTAGATTCTTTGTCAGTGTCAGCATTGTGGATGAGTCATGGCCATTGCTTAACCAATTTGCTTTCTGTGAAAGCCTGAAAGAATGTTTTCTCTCCATGTGAGCCTCCTTAGGCACACTCTACATCATTGATCACTTTCCTCTGTGGCCCCATAATCTCCTTGATAAGAAAATTTGGAGCATAACTGAGTTATATGATGTTACAATACAGGTTCACCTATGTCCTGAATCTTCACTGACCTTGAAAGGATAGGGCCAAAATGTTGGCTGACCTTGCAGCCCTTCCTTTTCTCTAATTTTTGATCAGCAACCTTAGGTTGTTAACCCTCCAGAAGAGAAGCTTATTATTACCCTGCAACATATGCATTTCAGGTTACCCTAACTATCTAAGTATCAACCATCTTAGGCATAACATGGAACAGATATTTTCCATCAAGTATTGATATGTTAAACTTTAAGTCCCTACAGAATATGAAGAAAAAAATTTGAAAAAATAGGAATAAACACTTACATATTTTTACACAGAAATTTAGAAATCTAACCATGTACACCATTGTAACAGGACAGTCCTATGACATTATTTTTCTTGTGTCTTTTTTTCATTTATTACCCTTAATTAAAAACAAAAATGTTACTTGAGAGACACTATGGTAATAATTGGTATGTCATGACAAGAAGTACATATTTAGAAGACCAGAATAACAGACATTCAAGTGTGACCCTTCTATTACACATTGCTATCTTCAGCACAGTTGCTTGGTTCACAGGAATCAGTATGTATAGTTAGTCAGGGTGAGAATCTTACCAATTAACTGCTAGTTCCAAAAACTTGCTGATGTTTCTCAGGATCATTGCCTTACCCACCTTGTGCATATAAATGTATGGCTTTGTCCCTGCCCTGTTTCCCAGCTTTTCTCCTTGCCCTCTCCTCATTGTCCAATCCTCAAGTTCTCGCTTTCCTTTTCATTGTGTTATGCCTTTCTATTTCTTCTCTTGAGTTCTTATAATAGGGAGACTATGATATTTACACATGTGGGTCTGGTTTATTTCACTTATGACTGTGTTATCCATGTGGATGAATCACGGCCATTGCTTGACCAGTTTGCTCTCTGCGAGAGCCTGAGAGAAAGTTTTCTCTCTATGTGACTCTCCCCAGGCACACCATAGATCATCAGTCTCTTTCCTCTGTGGCTCCATGATCTCCTTGTTCAGAAAATTTGGGGCACAGCTGAGTTTCATGATGTTGCAGTACAGGTTCTCCTATGTCCTGAGTCTTCGCTGACCTAGAAAGGCTAGGGCCAAAATGTTGGCTGGCCTTGAGACTCTTCTATTTCTTCAATTTTGATCTATGAACTTAGGTTGTTAGCCATACAGAAGAAAAGCTAATTAGTACCCTCAGTATTAGCCGTTCAGTTTGCCCTAACTATCTGACTCAATTCTTTTTAGTTGTTGTTGTACATTTCTATTTGTATTTCTTCTTTTGTCTTCTTATACTAGGGAGACTATATGATATTTGCACATGTATGTCTGGTTTATTTCACTTATGAATATAGCTTCAAGTGGTATCCACTTCAATATAAATGCTTCAAGTTCATCATTCTTTATAGCTGAGTAATACTCCATTATATAGAAATGCCTCATCTTTTTCAACCATTCCTCATGTGACAGACATTTTGGAGATTTCCAAGATTTGGCTATCACAAATTGTGCTGCTATAAACATAGGTACACATATATCACCATGATACAAATTTTTCAGTTCCTCCAGGAAAATTCCCAGTAGGGGGATAGCCGGCTTAAATGGGATTTCCAGTCCTAGTTTCTTAAGGAGTCTCCACACTGATTTCCATAATGGTTGCACCAGTCTACATTCCCACCAGCAGTGGAGAAGTGTTCTCTTTTCCCCACAGCCTCTCCAACATTTGTTGTTGGTTGATTTGTTTATGATAGCCATTCTTGCTGGAGTGAGATTGTATCTCAGTGTTGTTTTAATTTGCATTTCACAGATGACTAGTGATGTGGAGCATTTTTTAGGTATTTATTCGCTTCTTTAATTTCGTCCTCTGAGAAGTGTGTGTTCATCTCTGATGCCCATTTCTGGTTTGGATCTTTAGATTTAGGGGCCCTGATGTTTTTTAGTTCTTCACAAATTGTTGAAAGCAGACCTTTGTCTGAGTGCTTATTAGTTAAGATTTTTTCGAAATTTGTGGGTTGTCTTTTCACTCTGTTGGTAATTTCTTTTGATGTACAAAAACTTCTCAATAAGAGGTGGTCTCAGTTGTTAATTCTTTCAAGTATTCCTGTGCAATTTTATTTTTGGCATCATGACTTTAAAACCGGTCACTGTCCATGTGAAGATTAGGTGGCTGCAATAACTGATTTCTAAAGAAACTTCAGGTTGATATTTTATACCTCTAGGATTTGGGACCTAAAAAGTATTAATTTGAACATACTTTTATTTTTCTGCATTAGTTATAGTTGTGAATATTTTTCAAATTCTTAGGACTTTTATATGAAATTTATCAGTATGTTTCCTGATTTTTCTTGATTTGGTGAAAGATAAGTTACATCTTATATCCAAATGGTAATTAAGCCTTGACAGTATGGTGTTTTAAAATGCTGCAGAGGGGGGCCAGTCAGATAGCTCAGCAGACTAAAGTACCTGCTTAAGCAGAGCACAACAGCCGGGGGTTTGAATCCCAACTTGGTGTGCCTGACCTGCCCCTGGGACACCCTGAGACGCCCACACTGAGATCGTGATTAAGACTGGGTGTGGTGGCATGCACTTGTAACCCCAACATTTTGGAGGCTGAAAGCAGGAGAATCGCTACAAGTCTATGTAGTGAGACCTGTAGACCCTGCACTAAAATACATTTTTAAAAAATGTTGCTTGTTTTGTTGAATATATTTTGCAATATAAGTAATTTGGTTGAGAAGCATATGTTAGGGATGAAATAGTGTAACAGGGACACATTTTGTGTATAGAGTTTATATAAATACAAGTAACAAGGAATATTATGATTGATACTGTTTTATAAAGGAAAATCTTTTCTGGTACCACACCTGACTTCCTGGATGAACAGAAGAAGCAAAAAAGTAGAAAGAAAAGGAGAAAAGGAAAAGAAGGAAAGATAGATTAATGTGCTGATTCATTTTAAAGAATTGTATAGAGCACATATTTGTGTGTATTAACAAATTCTGTTGCTATATTAATGAAAATATACACAAGCACGTACGTGCTACCCTGGATTAAAGGACCTTTGTCAGCCTGATTGAATATATACTATAATGCACTTCTGAGCTCCCAAGTTTTTAAATTGAAACTCAAGCCTGGGAATCTGAAATTAAAGATACAAGTGTAGAAATATTCTCTTAAAATGGTGTAGTGGTTATTCATCTTGTTGACAATAAGTAGATCATTTAAGCTGGTTCAAGTAAGAGTCATAGTTAGTGTTACACTCCAGTGGGTTTCTGAGTATTCTGAGGAGGAGAGACAAAATATCGAGTAACTGGGAACAATATAATATCCTAAAGGCTTAAATTCATACATTATTGAAAGGCTGCATGTTCTACATGCTATAGGTTTCAAGAAAACAAAGCAAGAGATCACCCTCAATTATGGAGATTGGGCAGTAGCCCAAGCAGCTGCGAAAGTGAATAGAAAACTATCCCCATTTATCCCCAAAGCTGATGAAAAGTATCAGCTTTTCAATTCTTTTTGTTTCAAAGTTTAGATTGGCCAAACAAAGAGGTCACATTGCTTACTGGTGTTTGAGAGTCCTACTGATATTGTTGGAGATTACATAACTTTATAACAGTAAATTCGATCTTATATTAGAACCAATTTAATTGAAAAACTGATTGTGGTGTGATGAATGAGAACTGTGCAGGGAAAGGTGAGAGCATGTTTTGTGTACTATGTACTTTATTATTAATATCATATATTTTATTTTATAGTATATGAGAACTTTTGATAACTTCTTCTCAATCTTGCTGTGAACCTAAAACCTTTTGAGTAATCCCAAATTGGGAGACCATAAATTGATTTTAGATTTAATATCTTAAAAATAGTGGCAGAATGAAATATTTTTAGTTAATTTCAACTAAAAATGCAGTAACTTTTAAGTATTATGTATTAAAGGCACTGTACTATTGACTTTGAATAATCAGGCATTTTTCTTTAACGTAATATATTTATATATACAAAATTGTCCACTGAAAATAACAGATCTTATGGGAAAAATAGGGCTGAGTACAGACCACTCAAACTTTTTGCAACTTTGAACCACAGAACCCTAAACAGTGGCATAGACTACCTTCAAAGGGCAGTCAGCATGGGTAGAAGTACTAAGGAGAATATTAAAAATGCACACATAAGATAATTCAAAATGCTGGCTTGCAGAAATATGAGACAATGCGTTGAAAGTAGAGCCCTGAGCCAGCAGGGTTGCCATTAAGGTAGGCACAGAGGAAGACTTGCTTGAAGTGAGAACCAGGCTTCTCTTAGCCTGGCATACAGGCATTCACTTTGAATTTTCTTTATATAAAATGAAGGACCCTGCCCCACTGAAGCAGTTTTACTTTTCTGTCTGAGTTATATTATTAGACTTCTTTTACTTAGGGGAGAAAAAAATCACGCATGAACCAATGCAACTTCCATATTCCATTTACATGAGATAAGTGGTGTCATAGAAAACATGTATTGGAGCAGAAAAGATCTAATAGTGCAAGAGGTGAACTTTGTATATGTGTGAGTGATCATTTAGTTGATGGCATGAGATGATAAGTTAAATCATGAGAGGTTTAAATGTGGCTGAAAGAAATATTGTGAGAAATGACAAAATATAGTATATGATGGTCAAATGATTAATGCAGATAGAATTGCTCCAGGAATTTATAGATTAGGGAAAATCTCTTCAGAAAGGGATTTTAGGGAAAGTTTAGCTTTGAACAAAGTAGATCAATTGATATTAGTTTTTTTTTTCTAACCGCATTAAGTTCCTAGGTGATGCTAAGCAAAATCAATATTTAACTTATGCTTCTCAGATGTTAGAAAATTCTTAAGTAAAGATTCTATAGCTGTTAGATATTTCTGTTTTCTTTCCTTTCTCTTGTATCCTCAGGCATTTTTTTTTAAAAACTTATTCTGAAACAGTAAATCAAATCTGAAAAGTACAATAGATACTGTGAAAGGGAAAGAATCTGTTCAAAGGGAAGAACAACTGGAATTAGGAAGAGGACAAAAAAGAAAAAGGGAAAAAGATGTATTTATGTATATATATATATATAGGATATATACAGGATACCTTGTACTGCTGATTTCTGCTGCTCCTGTTGAAAGGACCAGTTAAATTTTTCTTCTCTTTTTTACTTTCTTATAATTTTCTTTTTATCAATTTTATGTGCTTATATATGTTAGTCTAAACAACTAATTTAAAGACAACATGTAATATAACAGCCATTGTTGAATTCCTTATTTTGTTTAGTAGAATGTTGTATTATCTAATTTTTTAGGTTTTTTTGTTTTATTATTTTTTATTCACTTTTTAAAAAGTTCTTAAGGTGGAAATACTTCAAGGATAATAGTACACATTCAAAGATAAATATTTGAAGAATGTATCTGTACTTTCTTCTTTAACTATTGAGAATATAGCTTTCTTCTCTAAAGATTGTTATTATAGAGTCAGTAAATTTAGTTTAACTGACTTTTCCTGAGTCCCAGGTATTTCTCAAACACTGTATTAGCCACTGAGCAAGATGTGGTTCCTGCTCATCAGGAGTGAGCAGGAAAAGAGGCATAAACAAAGTAACTTGGAACATACAGGAGAAACAGAGGTAAAGGCCAGTGGTACAACTGGGGGAGTCTTCTTAGAAAAAGACTGCATGATTTTGGCAGGTATCATGGAGGAGAAAAATATTTTCAGCAGAGGAAGAACGAAGAATTCAGCACTCAGGAAAATGCTGAATGTTATCAGAAATAGGATTAATGGGTGCTAGAAAGTGGGGTGTTTAATGAAAGGTAAAGTTGGAAAACATGTTTGGTCCAAATTGTGAAAGTCTTTCAGTACTAGACTGAAGAATTTGATTTATTTATATATAGTGGTAAACTAGAGTTTGAGGGAGGGAAAACTGTAGTCAGAGTTTGAAAAGGAAAACCCTCACAATAGGCACCTACTTTGTATTCTACTACTAACATCATATATTTTATATTATTTTGTTTACTCATAATAATCCCGAAAAGCAGCTATTATTTGGATATGGGAAGGTATGAGAACTTTTGACAACTTCTCTTTCATTTTTTTATGACCTTAAAATAAACACAGCCTATTAATTTTTTAAAAGTAGGTATTGTTATCTCTAATCACAAGTGATAAAACTTAAACCTTGAAAATTTCAAGTGATTTGTTCAAAGTCATATAAGTGGAAATCACTGCTCAAGGGAAATCTATACCTAGTATATTCTTAGTCTGTTGTCTTTTCAATTCCTTTAGCCAAAGATGCAGAAAAGGAGCATTGGTCAGGCTGTCACAGGTGGTAGACAAGGAATAGTGGAAGTGCAAATAGGAAGATGTAAGGATGTTATGTGTACAAATGTGATAGAACCTAGCTATAGTAATGAGAGGGTGGCAAGACAGAGGAAATATTGAAGATACTCACCTTACTTGGAAAACTATTTAGTCACCAAATATTTAATATGCATCTACCACATACATGGAACTGATTTATTCAGTGAGAGTTTATGCTTGAGGAATAAGAAGGACAGTTTGACTGGACTAGAATGAATGAAAGGTGTTCTTGTTGATAAGACCAAAGAGATTGTTGCAGAGGATATATTGGCTAGGATTTGAAGGCCATGGACTTCAGGGAGTTTTGGCATGATCACACTAATACTTTAAAGGATCATTCTGTTGTGTAGGTAAGAAGCTATAGAGATAGAAGGCTCAGACTCATGATATCACTTGAGTGGTCCTTATAGTCTAAGCAAAAGAAAATGTTGACTTGGACTAAATGGTGAACTGGTTAAAAAGTGGGTAAGTTCTTCCTTCTTTCCTTTCTTTTTTCTTCTCCTCTTCCTCCTCCTTTCTTTTTCTCTTTCTACCTCCTCATCTTTCTCTTTCTCTTCCTCCTCCTCCTCTTCCTTCTTCTTCACTGGAAATCAAACCCAGGGGTACCTCTAACCTTATCCCCAACCCTAAGCATAAGCATAATCCTAAACCTGTCCCTGTGCTTGATCCTATCCCTATTTCAACCCTAACCTTAATCCTAACCCTGTCCACACCCTATGCCAACTTTAATCTTACAGACACAACCCAGATCTTTTAAAACATTAAAAAAATATTTTAACATAGGGTCTCAGTTGTACAATGGGATTAAAACTTGTGATCCTCTTGCCTCGGCTTTCCAAGTGTTGGGATTGCAGGTATGTGCCATTGCACCTGGCTGAGTTATTATTTTTTTTATGTTATTCTTTTGAGAGTAGAACTAATTGCATTCTTTGAATGATTGGACATGAGATTGTAAAAAATTGGAACCAGGTTATTTGGCTTGAGCAACTGGTAGATTGGAGTTGCCATTTATTTAGAAAGGGAGGTTGTGTATAAAGTAGGTTTGGGGAAAAGGAATTGGAATCTAACAATTCAGTTTTTGATGCTTATTAAACATCCAAGTGGAGATGAGTACATTTTAAAGATCATTTATTTATTTATTTATTTATTTTATTTATTTATTTATTTATTTATTTATTTGATACAGGGTCTCACTATGTAGCTTGGACTCATAGTGATCCTACTGTCTCACCCTCCGCAGTGCTGGGATTATAGGCTTGTGCTACCACACCTGTGTTTCTAGGGTTCTTGGTCTGGCACGGCATGAGGTACAGGATGGAACGTGGGTCCTTGTGCTTGCCAGACAGGCACTTAGATGGCCAAGCTATCTCCCTAGCCTTGAGTATATATTTGAAATTCAATGGTGTTAAAAATTTACGAGTTGTACATTGTAATTACAGCCAGTTACTTTGAAATTACAAGTATTGAGATGGATGAGGGAAGGTAGACCATTTGGGACAGCAAGAAAATATATGAATAAAACAGTGGGCATAATAGAAGAGAGATCTGAAACCTCTTTTGTTGGGCTTGGGTCCAACAATATTTATTTATTTATTTCTGTATTTTAGGAAAGAGTCTACAGGGTGTTCAGGGTCTCACTACTAGATCAGACTCCTAGTTATCCACCTGTTTACAGCCTTTCAAGAGCTGGGATTAAAGCCCTACCATGCCCAGTCTTAATATACCCCAGGGGCAGGGCCAGCATAGCAGGCTGGAGGATCGAACCCCTGGCCCCTGTGCTTGCTTTCAGGTATTTAATATGGCCAGCCCTTCAGCAATATTTGGAAAGATAGAGTTGAGAAGAGAGGAAACTAAGAGGCAATGATGGGCCAATAGATACATGAATGAATGAATACTATTGTTCTTTCTGAATGCCATGTCTCTTCTAAAGCTTTATCAGGAAAGATGATAAACTTTAAAAGAATGGAAAGAAAATGAACACCTTTGAGAGAACACAAGAGAAAAATGTTTCAAGGATGAGGATACAATAGACCAGCTGAGGTGAGACAGAGAATTGCTCATTGGATTTAACAACACAGAAGTCATTTGTGTTGGCTTAGACAACTTTTGGTGAATGTAGTTCAATAGATGAGAGAAAAAGTAGTTAGAATAACAATAGACAGTTTTATATACTTTGAGATCCAATTATTAGGGGCATGTACACTTAAAATATGTCTTTTGGGTGAATTTATCCTTCTATAATTATAGAATATCTATCTTAATCCATAATTCCACTCCTTATTTTGAAATCTACTTTACTTGGCATTAATACAGTCTCTTGTTTGTAGCCCCTTGGGTGTCAATTTGAATTGTTGTTGTGCTATTTAGCTTTCATTTTATTTTATAGTTGAGAGTGAAGATACTTTGCACAGAGATATGAATTTGGTTTTATTGTTGTGCAATCTAATCTGCCTACTCATTTGAACATTTCCTGAAGTTGGATAGCTAATGAACTCAGGAGCAAGTACCAAAGGCCAAATCTGTATATAATCCTGCCAAAGAATCAGATCTACTGCATTATTTGTATTGTGAAGGTAGCACAGGTGGCTATCACATTTGCTGTGCCTCATTTATGTCAGAGACAACTTTGCGATTCAGGGAATACCCAACCGATGGTGTGGAGGAAGCAGCTCAGAGTTCTTGCCAAGTCTAGTAGATAGTAATAAACTGCCTTGGTGTACTTGTCATAATTGCCATGGTGATACTGTAGATTATTATTTTTGTATTTGTGTCTTGAGGAGAAATGTAGAGAATTTACTTTCAAGTGTGGCTGGTTTGCTTTATTTCATACCAGTAGTCACGCTTCTTCCAGATTGCTGTGCCTATCCCTTAATGCTCATGTTGTTAGTTTCAGTGAAATAATTACACAGTGCTTGTCTTTTAGCTAGGAATCTGAATGTTGGCTATCTACTATTATCCATTTTTAGCCAAGTCACAAAGAACAGATTCTTTCTCTTCCTGTGGCTCCTGACAGGGCACCTCTCATATGTCTTAGACTGAGGATATACTTTGATTAATTTTTTAATCTAATCTATTGGCGCATTAGTGAATTATATGTTTTGAAACATAAATAGACATGACTTTGTAATAAAAAATAACCTTGAAATCTTGCACTTTTTCTGGTAAAAGAATGGTGTTAATATCTGGTTGCCAAACTATTGTACCCTTAAGAGAACTGAAGTTGATTCAGTTTTCAATAAAATATTGGATTAAGTGACTTCACTTGAGTTTTTAAAATTATTTTTAAGTACATTTTAAAACTTGTTTTCCCTGTAATTTGCAATTTGCATTTACTTGCAAGCAATGACTTTAGTTTATATGATGAATCACTCACTGTCTATACCAACATTTGTGTGATACCACAAAAAGGATGATCAGAGCAAAAGTGCCAGGTTACTAAAGTGCTGCAGACAGGAAGGCACCATAAGACTAATAAGGCAGCTCCATCTTTCAGCCTCTTTGTTGGGAGAGGAAACTAGCATCGTTGGGCAGTGCTCTTGTACCAAGAACTTTATGTGCGTTAGATTTTCAGTTAGTGTCTAAGGCAGACTCATTAATTTTTCACAACAGTCGGCTGAATCTAGAAGAGCAGATAATATAATTATATTGGAATGGTTGGATGCTCCAGATAGAAAGGGCTTGTGAATTGCCATGTTTCCAATCAGTAGTAGAGCTGGGACCAAACCCCAAATTGCTCCTTCCCCTGGGTCTCCCTCTGTCCTCTCTCTCCCCCATTCTCCCTTTCATACTTTGGCCTTGTGCTGATATTCTTGCAAGCAATTTTAGTGGTTTATTTTTCTGTTTCAACCCTTTTACTCATCATTCCCTTTTTCAGCAATTACAAATCTAGAATGTGTGTGTGCTGATAACTCCAAGGTGAATATTGCTCATTCTCTGAGAGTTTGTAGTGTGTTAGGTAGGGAAGGTGTGAAATAATGCTAGGAAGGTTGACTTTCTAGGTCCCAGAGAAGTTGTGTTTCTTTCCCAGTGACATGATGGAAAAACTATCTGTAAGAGAGAAAATAATGGAGTGTTCTTCTTAGGCTTGTTGTGAGGATTCAAAGAGTAATAAGATAACCCATATGTAAATATTTTGGACAGTACTTGGATACAGAGTAGCTCATCAATAATTATGAGTTTCATTCTTTTTCTGTTCCGTAGAAGTGCCTCTCCAGTGAATTGAGAGAGGAGGTAGAGAATTAAATGCTTTCATCCCATGGATAGAAACAGAGGACGAAACATGCTTTTATTCTTATGGAAATTTAACAAGAAAATTATTACCCTTTGGCAAAAAGGATTGATTATAAGTGACTGGATTTTGTACCCAGCACACAGAATTACACAGACAAACCCTTTATTAGCATGCTACTTATTCTTGATTCTTTCTGTATCCCTAAAATCTTATATTTTTTGGGTTAGTTTTTAAATTTATTTTCCTGTCACATGTGTCATAGCTTAAGAGAGGCATTTTTATTATATTTTATGTAGACCATGAGTTTTATTCTGTTTTAGAAGTATTAGTTGACCTTACTTTTCCTATATTCCTTTTTAATGAAAACAGAGAGACAAAACTTTCTGGGCTGGTGAGATAAGTCATCATTCTAAAGTGCTTGCTGAGGCAAGCTTAGGCAAGCGCAGGGACTGTGATTTGATCCTGGCACCACATGCTATGCCAGCGCCACCCTCAGGATGGGCTGAGCCATCCACAGAGTCTGGTCATAATGACCTACCCTTGTAATCTCAGTGCTGGGGAGGCTGAAAGCAGGAGGATCACTATGACTCCGAACTGCATAGTGAGACCATGTAACAAAAAAAATACATTTAAAAAAAAAGAAAATACAAAATTGGAGAAATAGAAGAGCCACAAGGCCAGCCAACATTTTGGCCTTAGCCTTTCAAGGTCAGCGAAGACTCAGGACATAGGAGAACCTGTACTGTAACATCATGAAACTCAGTTGTGCCCCAAATTTTCTGATCAAGGAGATTATGGAAAGAGGAAAGAGATTGATGATCTATAGTGTGCCTGGGGAGAGTCACATGGAGAGAAAACTTTCTCTCAGGCTCTCACAGAGAGCAAACTGGTCAAGCATTGGCTGTGACTCATCCACATGGATGACACAGGGGACAGGGAGATGGCTCAGTGAAATAAACCCTTCCATGGCACATGGATGACATAGACAAAGTATCTACAGAGTAAGGTACAGGATTACAAGATAAACCCTGAGGGGACTTCACTGACCTCATCAGAAACAAAAGCCACATCTTTTGGTATATAAGTCTTGCTCTATCTCAGTGTTAACCACCCAGCAGAAAAGTATAAAAATGAGGTATATAACGTGGGGCCATAATAATAAGTTGAGCTGTAAATGGCTATAGTCAACAACTTCTTCAGATAACTCACTATTAATGTGGAATGCTGGACTGTGTTGGATTGTGTTGCTGAGTTCAGGCACCTAAATTGGTTTAATGACAATGGAGTGCCCATCTTTGACAGGTCTAGACAAAAAAAGGGGATACAAAGGAAGAATCATGATGTGTGTGTATAAACAGTACAGTTAGGATAAATATGCCATGCTTCTGCATAATTCTATGAGAGGCAAGATTTGCACTAATAGTGGTTGGACAAGATATTATGTCAGCATCTAGTACTGTGGACAACCAATAGGAAAATAACAAGATAGAAAGTGTTAATTATTGAATCTGTGATATAATTCAAGTATAAAAAATAAGATACGTAAACAGCTACACTCTCTTAATTCACTGATTAGAGACATCTGCTATAATAATGTCTGTAAGTATAATATCATGTATGCACCTTATATAATACCAAAACATTACAAAAACAGTTTGCAATGTATTAATTTATCAAATCTGTCCTGTTAATTTGTCTTGAAACTGTCTCATTGCTATTTGTTCTTCAATAAAATAAATAAAAGATAAAAAAGAAAAAGAAAAAAAATGTTCCTCTGTCATATGAGTTATACCTAAAAGGTGCTCATCTTGGAATTTATTCACCTATGCTAATAGTGGTGTTTTCAGCTCTTGTCAAAAGTGGTGGGCAAACTGCATTATTCTTTCTTAAACCTTATTTTTAAATAATATTAAACTTATAGAAATGTTACAAAAATGGAATTCGAAAGTACTTTATATCTAGCTTTATCATTTGTAAATAATTGTAGTCTAAGTAACATGTATATAAGCTGCCAACTAAATTACAACATACATAAATTTCATATTTTCTCACTTTCGTCTGTTCTAAGATACAATTCACATTCTACATTGCATTTTGTTATACTTCTGATATGTGATATTTCTTGTTATAGTTTCCTTGTCAACTTTAACATTTTAAATTGCTTCTGTCGATTTCTTTCAGCTTCTTTTTGATAATCTTATTTATTTTTAATTGTGGTAAAATAACATTAAATTTACCTTGTTAACCATCTTTAGGTATAATGTTCAGTAATGTTAACTGCATTCACATTGTGCAGTTATTCTCCAAAACTCATCTTAAAAAACCGAAACTTGGTACCCATTAAACAAGTCATCTTTATTCAATCCCTTCTGTCCCTGGCAACCACCATTCTGTATTTTTCTCTATGAATCTGACTTCTCTCAGTACCTCATATATATGGAATTATGCATATATGTCTTTTTTGTGATTGGCTTATTTCATCTCGCAGAATATATTCCAGGTTCACCTGTGTTTGCACGTCTTCCTTGCTTTTAAAGTCTGAATAATACTCTATTTTATGCATGTGTGCATTTTGTTTATATATTCACTCTTCAATAGAAATTTGGGTTGCCTCCATACTTTGGTTCTTATAAACACGATGGCTGCAAACCTGGATTTATTAATATCTTTTTTTTTTTTTTTTTTTGCAGTACCAGGGATTGAACTCAGGCCCCTGCACTTGCCGGCAAGCGCTTATTCTGCTGAGCTACCTCCCTGGCCTTGGATTTACAAATATCTTTCAAGGCTCTGTTTTCACTTCTTTTATTCATATACCCAAGAATAGAATTGCTGGGCTGTATGGTAGTTCTAATTTTAATTTTTAAGGACCACCACACCACTTCTGTATTAGGTTATATATAACTGAACATATCTTCTTTTTGCTTTGATATTTGTATTTTCAAGCAGTCTGGAAGTTTGTATCAAAAATTTGAAGATGTTGCTCCACTTATTTCTTTTGTATTTTTAGTGAGAACTCTCAGCTCTATCTTTTCAACTAAGTAGATCTCTGAGCTCTTTTGGAGGTTCCCCTTCTCAGAGTTGGAGCCTAAAGCCTATCTAGGCAATGTCTTGGGCACTGATGGGGCTTATCTATTGTGTTCTCACTCAGGAATTGCTGTCCTTTGTTGCTTTTTGTCCACTTTTTAAAAATTGTTAAATTTCACATATTTTTTTTCCCCAAGTGTTTTAGTTAAGTCATTAGATAGCTGAATCTTGTCTGTTACTCCACCTTGGCCAAATATATGCTATGAAGAAGTAACTTAATTGCCTTATGTTTTAATTTACTCATGTATAAAATGAAGATAATGCTATAGATTTGAGAGGACTGAATATAATAGTATACATAAAGCACTTAGTACATTTCATAGTACATATTAAATGCTCAGCAAATGTTAGTTGCTGTCATATTGGTACACAAGAAGAGGAAAGCATGGCTTACTCCAGCCTGGGAAACTAGGATTAGGAGTCCATTATAGTTGTACTTTCTCTGATTTGTACTATAAAAGAACAAAAGCGGCTAGTGGAAATGTTTCTCCCTTTCCTTTCCTTGCCCTTTTTATTTGTTTTACCAGCACTAAAGCGTCTATCTTAATACTCTAAATACTGTAGAAGGTAATACCCCTCTCTGAAGCCATACCTAGTTGGAAGACTAAATTGTTTAGCAATTAGGAGCTTCATCTATGGAATCAGACCAGGAATGAAGTCCTTTAAGTCTTTGGCAACAAAATCATTCTGCCTGCCTAACCCCCAGTTTTATCAAAGACACAGTACCATATCTTTTCCAGGGTTATTGGGAAGATTAAATAAATTAATGAATAGAAAGTGCCTGCCACATAGTGGTCTCTTTAATTGATATCTATTATCTTTATTAGTAGTGAAGTTTGCCATAGAGATCTAAAAATGAAATGACCACATCTAACTTCAACTTTCTAGCACTTGTTGTGCCATTGCAGCCTTGTTTTCGATTTTTTAAAATTTTATTTTGTTAGTACATGTTTGTAATACATAAAGTTTACATTCATTTGAGGAAGCAGGTTCGTATAACTAGTATTTCTTGATTCTTTTTTATTGTCTTTCCTCTTCCATCCTGATCCCTCTCTCTGTCTCTAGATTCTCTTTTATTTTAGTTCATGTTTATGATATATAATGTTTACATCTACTTTAGGTATTTTGTACATTTTTCTCCCACCCTTGGTCTTTTGGACCCTCTCTCCCTTTTTTCTTTGTATTTTAGGGAAAGGTCTACAGGGTGTTCAGGGTTTCACTGCTAGATTAGAGTCGCAGTGATCCGCCTATTTACAGCCTCCCAAGAGCTGGGATTGCAAATGCACACCACCAGCTGAGTATCAGTAGTGGTCTCAGTGAGCCCCCAGGGGCGGGGTTGGCAGGGAAGGCCTTGGAATTGAAACCCTGGCCCCTAAACCTGCTTAAGGTGCTTTAATCCGCTGAGGTATTTGGCCAGGCCTTGAATCACTTTTTGTTTGTAAAAGATGTGTCTCCCTGTTTCCTTCTATCAATCCTTTGTTTTGGATTTACACTTTACTCAAATGAGAGATATCAGACAGTGTTTAAGCTTGTGTTTTCTAGGTATATTCGTTTTAAAACAAAAGTTTCAAATTTACTCTTGTATAGCTGAGTGGTACTATTTTATGTATAGATATCACATTTTGTTTATCCATTCATCTGTTAGACATACTTTATTTATTCTTTTGTACATATCTTTTTTTAGTAAGGGTCTCCAGGCTCTACAGGGTCTCAGTATGTAGATCAGCCTTGTATTGATCTGCCTGTGTTCAGCTCCCAAGTGCTGGGATTATAGGCATGTACTACCATGTCCAGTCTCAATTGCCTCTCACTGTGCCCTGTGTGCAGGGCTGGCATGACAGGCTGGGGATCCAATCTCAGCTGCTGCATCTGCCTAAGTAGGCACTTTAATCCACTGAGCTATTTGGCATGCCCTTGTTGGACATATTTTAATATGCTACTTATTTAATAATATATACCAATTTACATTTTATACAATACATTCACATATATTTTAATCTTACTTCATGGCTGAATCTGCTTTCTAATGAGAAAACTGAAACTCACAAAAGGTGAGCAAAGAATTTAAGACCAAACAGGTAGTAAATGACAGACCTACAACAGGATTAGTGACTAGAGATTCCTGTTGAAGAGTACTCCCTCAGAATGGTGATATATCCCCATAATCTCAGCTGCTTAGGAGGGTAATGTGGAAGGATCACTTGAGTCCAGGAGTTTGAGACCAACTTGGGCAACAGAGTGAAACTTTATCTCAGTACCATGTTATTTCCTGTTGACGTATTTTACTTATCTACATACTGTTTAATAGTGAATTTTCTATTTTTTCAGGGCAAGGACCATGAGAAGTCTTACTCCTTTTATTATAGTTAGTGACTCAAATTATATATCTATGAAGATAGAAATATAATTTTGCTTTTATAATTTATTTCCCCAAATTAAAGATGAATATGAATTAATAATGTTTAAAACATTATTCAGAAAGAAATTCTTTCTTTATAATGTGTAACTACATTCATTTTAATTTTGAAAGCAAATACCTTCTCTAGGTGGATTTACTACATTTTCTTTCAGGCTAAACCTTTTCTAGAATCACATCAAATGGAGCTGCTATTTGACAATTTCATGGAAGTTGTAGTAATCCATTTATAGATCAAATGTCTGTGACTAAATATAATTACTTGCAGCTAAATTAGATCAAAGCAATAAGCTCAAAATAACTCAAATGGAATTTAAAACAAAGAAAGGCAGAATATTTTAAGTGATGGACATTCTTCATTCTGTCTTTTGAAAAATAGCTCTGTTTTTAAAAAAAGACTGTATTCATCCATGTTTCCCTTCAGAAAAAAAAAAAAAAAAATCATCTTTGTCTTTCAGTCTGTTTTTTGCCTATATGTACACTCCTTACAGGGAGATAATTTTCTTCGGGGCATTTATTATGGTTAATTGTCATTGTCTATTCATGGTAATTGACTAATTATATATTTTTCTAGTGTTAGAATGGTTACATTCTTTTAAGGAGGCTATTCTAACCAATTTGTTTTTTAACTTGAACTGCTTATAGATTTGAGCAGAGGGTTGCTGTCATTTTGAGAAACTAGTTTTGGCCAGATTACCCTGTAAACTCAGTACACCTATTTGGTAGTATGTTTTGTTTGCTCAGCTGCTGGTTATATTCTTCACAATCATCTTTTATTTTATTTTTTGGCGGAACCAGGGATTGAATTCAGGCCCTTGCACTTGCCAGGGGAGCGCTTATTCCACTGAGCCATCTCCCTGGCCCCCACAATTATCTTTTTTTTTTTTTTGTCTTTTTGAGACAGGGTCTCACTATGCAGTTCAGGCTGGCCTTAAGCTCACTTTGTAGCTCAAGTTGGTCTCGAACTCAACAATCCTCCTGCCTCAGCCTCCTGAGTGCTGGGATTACAGGCATGCACCACCACACCCGGCTCCACAATTATCTTTTAAATAAGCTTATTTGTCTGTTGTAGGTGATAAACTTACATTCAAAGGAATGTGGTGGTAAACCTATAACATGTGTGCCACAGCCAGCTATTTGATCATTGAAAGCTCTAAAAGGTTTGCCATTAGTAGTACATGCTATCATAATTAAATGGTACTTTTAAAATTGTTATTGGAATCTATAGACTTTGAATGCATCACCCTTTCTTCTTCAATGGGAGATTTCTGTTAATGGCCACATACTTCTTTTTTTTTGATATGTTTTTTTTTTTTCCCTTTCATTTTATTGAAGTACAAATGTCACTCAGTTTCAAGACACCTTAACAACACAGATTCGATAAATTAATACATTGCAAACTGTTTTCATAACGTTTTGGTATTGTACAAGGTGCATACATGGTATTATATTTACAGATATTATTTTAGCAGATATCTCTTATCAGTGAATTAAGAGTGTAGCTGCTTACTTATTTTTTATACCTGAATTATATTAAAAATTCAATAATTATTTTCCTAGTGGATGACCATAGTACTAGAAGCCGACATAATATCCTGTCCAACCACCATTAGTGCAGATCTTGCCTCTCATAATGGCCACATACTTCATACAGCCCTATGCATTTGGGATGCCCTCCATTTGCTTTTATTTATTTATTTATTTATTTATTTTTATTTTTTTTTCCATTTATTTTTATTTTATTGAAATACAAATGTCAATCAGACAGTTTCAAAACACCATAACCATACAGAGTCGATGAAATAATACATTGCAAACTGTTTTCATAATGTTTTGGTATTGTACAAGGTGCATACATGACATTATATTTACAGGTATTTATGTAGCTGAATTACATCAAAGATTCAATAATTATTTACCTAGTGGATGACCATAGCACTAAAAGCCGACATAATATCCTGTCCCACCACCAATAGTGCAGATCCTGCCTCTCATAGAATTATGTAGAAGCACAGCGTCATCCAACCCAACTGTACTGTCTATACACACACAGGATGATATTTTCTTTCTAAAACCCTTCCTTTGTCTACACCCGCCAAAAGTGGGCACTCCGTTGACATTCAACTACCTTAGGTGCTTGAACTCGACACCACAATCCAACACAGTCCCGCATTCCGCAACCATAGGGAGTTATTCAAAGAAATTGTCGACCATATCCATTTACAGCTCAGCTCAATATTATGGGCTCACGATGTATACTTCATTTTTATACTTTTATACTTTTCTGCTGGATGGTTAAGACCCAGATAGATTAAAACTTATATATCAACACATGAACTTTATATTTCCTATGTGGTCATTGAAGTCTTCTCAGGGTTTA
>PVKA01024949.1:0-33600 GCA_004027165.1 Ctenomys sociabilis
TTCCCTCATCAGGAAAGCTTTGTTTCCATTTTTGCCTTTTTCATTTCTTTTTTTCTTGTCCCTTCCTTCTTTTCCCCCTCCCCACCGCCTTGTTCCCCTTCTCATCTGACTATTGATATCTGCAGCTGCTCTCTCAGTATACCTTGGCGAGAGAGTGAGTCACGGGTGTCCTAGCCTGAAGGTATTTATTTCAGGGTCACTCGTATGTCCTGAGGAGCCAGAACAGAAGAGAAGTTCAGGAAGGAGCAGAATAACAACCCTCAAATGCATGCAGGCTAAGATGTCTGTGACTTGACCTCTGACCTTAGGCATTGCATTCTAGTGTAAGACAGACAACAACTGTAAGTGCTCAGAGCTCTCCAGTGACATAAAGCTGCCCACAAACATGGTGAGTCACTGTCCCAGGAGAACTTTACCCAGATTCTTCCACATAGACCCGGAGTCATTCACAAGACATGGAATAAATATTCTTGTCTTAAAAAATGAGGTAGAAATAAAAAAGTATGATAATCAGCACTGATTTTCATCTAATTCATGTTATAATCATTCTCAGAAGAGTAAAATAAAAAATTAAATATGCAAGATTATTGAAGTCCAATGAAATATTTACCCAGAAAATGACTGGAGCTAGAATGTGTTCTTAAGGGATGCTGGACTCTCCTTACATATGCTATGTGGCTCTTAATTGGTCCTCAGCACTGTCAGTCATTTCAACCTCAGGAGAGGCTGGGGAAGGGCCTGATTGAATCCACCCACCATCACCATCTTCCACCTCCTGACATCTGACATGAGGCCACCAATCTCCAGAACATGCAGGATTCACATTTACTCAAACAAGAGAAGAAAATCCCCACCAGCAGAGGCTGGAAATAGTATAGAACTACTTCAACACATCACTGCATTCATTTGAACAGAATATCAGTGGACAGTAAAATTACCCTTGCCTTGTCTTCCACCAAAAACCAGCTCACTCCACATTGGAACAAAAAAAAACTGAAAAGAGAAAACATTAATCAGCCTACAAGCTGCAGTGGGCACTCCTGGAGACCAAGTTCCCCACCAGCATTGAGTCCCCAGAAGTCATTGCATGAAAGCTTTCAAAGTTACCTCTGCATGGAATGCCATCACTGACCAGATGACCTCTCATGGTCTGGGGACAATTTTCTTCTTCTTAGTTTATAGACTTTTCTACCTGGAGTCAGGCTACAGGGGGTGGGTTCACTTTGATCTGCCTCTCTTCTACAAGCTAATCTTCCCTCCTCCCGTTATTACTACAATTCTTAGCCCTTTTCCTTTTTGTCTGCCTAGTTCCCATCTAATTTTCCAGAGCAGCACTGGGATTTCAGGACTGTACTACTCCCACAATCACAGTATCATCAAACTGAAGTTTACAATATTTAGGCAAAAGTAAAAATTATACCTTCAAACCATGTATAGACTCCACCCACAAAGTGGCTGATGCATAACCTTTGATCATCACCTTTTACTTTGTGGTTGCCAAAGTACAAATATGTACATGAATAAGACCACTTTTAAAGGTGTCTTTCAGCAATAACTCCTTCTCAACTATGTATATTGTGGATCTTGGAGCAACTCCAGAGGTTTTGTGTCATTTATACTGCTCTCCTGTCTGCCTGAAGTATAGGTATTCTGACCTTTGCCACTGACAAAATAACAAAGTATGTGTACAACATAAATTTTAAAATAATTAGTCACTTTTAAGTCACTGCAGGAGCTGTCTCAGCAATGTATTTCACCCTACAAGTAAGAAAGCCCTTTCTTCCTCACAGTCTTTGCCTTGCAGGCTGTGATCTCACAGGAAGGAGCTGTACCGTTCCTAAGACCACATGCAATATTTTTATGTGTTTATGTGTCTATCTATATCATTTTCCAAGGAAGACAATCTTCCTGGACCCTTTATGGCTGTGAGGGTATGTTAGTCCCTACACATGAATATAGTTTGCCATTTCTTTATCATTCAAAACTCCCTACAGTGCATTGCCCTGACTGGCACTAAGCTATCATTAGTTTATGTGGAGTTATAGTTACTATAGAATATATTATATTATGGATAACTGATGCAAACTATTATAAATTGGAATGGCATTATATTTTAATGGGGTTACTTCAGCTACTGAGCTTATATTTTTCTTCAAATTTCTTTTTTCCTAGTCTGGATTTATGAAAACAAAACCAATGCACAATAATATCTCAGGAAAACATATACCACACTGTAGAAGAAATACAACAAAATTTTTGCCAATATCTAATTAATTTATCCTACAGACTTTATTTTTGCTTCCAACTTTTATAAAAAAATATAGTGGAAATGCCTGTACTACATTAAAAATTTCCTGTGCTTACTCTTTACATATTTAAATATGTATGTGACATATATGTATATATATATATATATATATATATATATAATGAGATATTTGTTTTCTTAGTAGGCAAAGCATATTTGTGTGTGTAATCCACTTAAATTCAAATTTGACAGGACTTAAGATTTTAGAGTATGCCCTGCTGGTTATAAAGTAATCTGGATGCAACCAACTGAATATTGACTTATATCACATGTATAGAAGTGGTGAAACAAAGATTATCTATTAAGAAAATGTTGAGCTGGATATTTATTCTGGGGAATCATGTGCCTGATTTTATAGACTTTACAAAAACTCTTTTTTCTAAAATTACATAAATCAAGGTTCAGTTGAGTTTCCTTACAATAGCTATTTCACAAATAGCTCAGCAGATTAAAGCGCCTGCAAGCAGGCTCAGGGTCCTGGTGTTGGAGACGCTGCTGTGCCAACCCTGCCCCCAGGGCACTGTAAGACTGCAAATGAACCTGGGCGTGGTGGCACGCACCTGTAATCCCAGCACTCAGGAAGCTGTAAACAGGAGAATCACTATGAGTCTGCTCTAGTAGTGAGACCCTGAACACCCTGTAGATCCTTCCCTAAAATAAAGAGGGAAAGAAAAAAAATAATATCTGTTTCAATTATAACATTTTGAGGTGCTGAAATTAACATAAAATCTGTTTTTGTGCCTTTGATAAGTTAAATTAATAAGCTGTCACAACAAAAAATATATTAAATATGATTAATATCAAATTTAATTTCAAATTATGTATTATTTTACTTTCAAAATGAATAAATTATTAACTGGAGTCTGACTTCTTTATATGTGTGTACGGCCAGTCATACACACATTCACATATATACATATCCACCAATATTAAACACTTTAGAATCTTACGTATTTGGCAAAAAGCCCATTTTTTCTTATTTAAGGAAAATCTTTGCAATTATATGCTTATAATAAATCATTATGTAAAATGTGTGGAGCTCTTATCCTGCATCAATGCTTTCTTTAAACTCTACACTCTAATGAAATGTTTAGTTTGAGAGCACTTAAGACACCAAAGAATTCAATGAAGTCTTTCTAATATAATATACTAATAATGAGTAATGTCTGAGACTTCCCACATAGGAGATGCTAGTCCAAGCATGAAAACTTATTTTACCCTCTCAAAAACTCCACAATAAAGACATTGCCATTGCCACATTAAGCAGAGAGGAAATAGAAACATAGATTAAGCTAGGAGAAGTCCGAACTCACCGCTCATCAGCAACAGACAAGACGAGTCTGAAGCTCCAGCCTGTGCTTTCAGTCTCTACCCTCTTCTGGCTCTGTTTCTACTAAACCAAGGTTTTCTGAACCCCAAAACAGCTGCCAAATTTTGAAAAGTTTTCTTGCGTATTAGCTTTTGTTTCTTTAAAGGTTTTCCAAATATATCCAAATGTAAAACATTCATGATTTTCTCAAGAAACAAAGAACATTTCTTCTTCCAGTTGAAATGCATCCAAACTATGATGAATCTCTGTGGATTTCTTAAAGTGAAAATAATGTATTTAGGACCAGGTTTAGAAGTACCTGATTTCACAGATTGCTTGGAGATGTGAGTGAGTCATTATTGTTAGCTTTCCAGTAATTTAGTTCGAATTTATTGTATTTCTCATGTGTAAACTTGTTAGCAAAGCTTAATAAACAGTTTACAAATCACTTTGCAGTTGGCAGGAATAAATATTAATGAGTCAATTTTTAAGAAATTTTAAGTCAAATATTTTCCCTTTTATCTCCTCATAAGTAGAAAAGGAGATTTATTTAGAAAAGAACTTACAATTTATTAGTAATAATTGGTGTTTCTCAAAATAGACATGGACTACTTATTATGTAAACTCAAACTATTTGCTTTTTTTTTTTAAAAAAAAGTGTTTTTCTGATCATTTATCAAAGAGGTTCACATGCCACAAGCTTGAATTAAATTTATTAATAAAATACATCCTAAATTTTAACTCTTTGAGATATTGAAGTAGAAATTCTGCTCCAGGCTGGCCTTAGCATAGGGAAGAAATCAAGAAGGCCACCACATTCCATTGCCAGCTAAGGAGAAGCTGACCACGTCGGCCCCACTTAAACCATTATTCCATTTTTTTCAAACAAGACAAAACAGGATCCAACTGTCCTACTAGCTTGCCAAGACACTAAGATATTGAAAAGTATTCGGGAATTAGCAACATGCCTGTACTCTCTAGTCCTGTGAGCAGATCTTAAGGGCATCAAAGGGCTCTTTAGACCTCCAAGCTAATAGAATTAAAATGATCTTGGAAGTCTGTTTACTTACATATGCCAAGCTCAAGGTTTTAAACCCCATGTACGAAAATAAGGATCAACTTTGTACTGGCCATCAGTTTTCTTTTGCCTATTTTCCTTTTTGGAGATATGTGATGTAATAATATGGATACTTTATTTCCTGGATCTAAATGCTTATTCCTTATAACTATGAAACACTTGAAAGCACAGTAACTTTTCATACCTCCATTTTGAGTTCATTATGTCTCCTCCTGCTCTTCCTCTTCCTCCTTCGCTTTTTTTTTTTTTTTTTGTACCAGAAATTGAACTCAGGACCTTGCACTTGCCAGATAGGCACTTATGCTACTGTGCTATCTCCCCAGCCCAATATATTTCCAAAACAGTGTTTTGTCTTGCATTACCAGGGATCAACCTCAGGACCTTGTGCTTGCCACACAAGGGCATATGCCACTGAGCTATAACCCCAGCCCTATTATGTGCCATCTGACTCACATCTGATTTTCACAAAGGGATAGTCTAATATGATTTAAACTAGAAGACAGAAGTGGGGGGAAGCCAGGACTACCAGGTTAAGGCAGGAAGCTCCTGGTTGGGTGGCAACCCAGCTGAATGGGCTGAAAACACATGCTGAAATCCAACACACACTCTGCTATCTCAGTACTGAGTCCACCCAGAAGGGCAATTTCTAATTTGCCTAAAGGGATCATTGAGGATCTGAAAAGACCTGAAGGAAAGGAGGCAGTTGAATGAGCAGCTTTTCATTTTCATTTCCATCAGAAAAGAAAACATCTGACATATAGTGCTCAGAATGAGAAAATGCACTGACTCAGTAAATCAGTGCCAGGGAAGGAAGTTGCATTCAGTTGGTCTGTGGAATATAATTTTATTTCAGAATAACCACCAGCAACATGTCCTGCTTCACTGCATGGCATGTGAGAATCATTACCGAGGGAGCCTGTGAGTATTTTCAAATGGCTCTCAAAAACTGTGATTAAAAAAAAATTCCTCACATTCCTGATTTGATTGTTCCTTTTCAAAAAATATTTAGACTACTAGAAATAAAACAGCATGACCATATCTATGTTATGTTTAAAAAACTCATCATGCTGTTGCTTAGAAAAATTTTGAAGACTATGAAGAAATTTCTTGAACATCAACTTACCATGCTTTTTCTTCATGAAGGTACCAAGGCATTTTCTATTTTAAAGCTGCATCATCAGTCTTTGCTGTTGAAATTCTAACAGCCATGTACCGATTTTAGAACAGGCACCAAACTAGATGGTTTGTATAAAGAACACTCCCTCCACCCCCCAAAAATAAATACTTTGCAAGTTTTGTGTTAGTCTCCTTTTCTCAGTGAAGAGAACAAGGTTCAAAGAAACTAAACAACTTGCCTACCTTCATGTAACTAACTATTGCTGATTTTAGATTTCAATCTATGTTGTTGAGTCTTTAAAATTTATTTTCTTATCCATATATGTTTGCCACCCATAATGATTCCATTCAGCATGGGGGGTCTGCGCATGTACTTAACACATCTTGCTTTTCGCTTCCTGTCCCATTCTCCTCCCATTCGCCAGCCTATCTTCCCCTCCCCATTCATAAAAGCTCTACTTCTATTTTTTCCTTCAATTTTTCCTTTAAGTCTCTTTCCTCTTTCTTGCTTCCCCCTTCCATCCCTATCTCTTCTTTCCATTCACATTTTTTTATTTTTATTTTTTTTAGCTTTCTTTTTTATTGAAGTACAAATATCAATCAGACAGTTTCAAGACACCTTAACAAGATAGACACAATAAATTAATACATTGCAAACTGTTTTCATAATGTTTTGGTATCGTACAAGGTGCATACATGATATTATATTTACAGATATTATTTTAGCAGATGTCTCTTATCAGTAAATTAAGAGTGTAGCTGCTTACTTATCTTATTTTTTATACATGAATTATATCAAAAATTCAATAATTATTTTCCTAGTTGATGACCATAGTACTAGAAGCCGACATAATATCCTGTCTAACCACTATTAGTGCAGATCTTGCCTCTCATAGGATTATGTAGAAACAGAGTTATCTATCCCAACTGTACTGTGTATACACACACAACATGATTTTTCTTTCTATACCCCTTCCTTTGTCTACACCTGTCAAAGGTGGGCACTCCATTGTCATTCAACTAACTTAGGTGAATAAGCAATCAGACACAGGACTACTGTCTAGAATATACAAAGAACTAAGATATAACAGGGCCCTCAAATTTAAAGACCCAATTCAGAAATGGGCATCTGAGATGAATACACACTTCTCAGAGGATAAAATTAAAGAAGCAAATAAATATATGAAAAAATGCTCCACATCGCTAGACATTCATGAAATGCAAAAAAAACAGCATTGAGATATCATCTCACTCCAGAAAGAATGGCTATCATAAGGAAATCAACCAACAACAAATGTTGGAGAGGGTGTGGGGAAAAGGGAACACTTCTCCACTGCTGGTGGGAATGTAGACTGGTACAACCATGTGGAGGTCAGTGTGGAGACTCCTCAAAAGAGTAGGACTAGAAATCCCATTCAAGCTGGCTATCCCTCTACTGGGAATTTTCCCAAAGGATCTAGAAACATTGTGTCATAGAGATATATGTGTACCTATGTTTATAGCAGTACAATGTGTGATAGCAAAATCTTGGAAACAACGAAGATATCCATCACATGAGGAATGGTTGAAAAAGATGCAGTATTTCTATATAATGGAGTATTACTCAGTTATTAAGAATGATACGTTTGAAGCATTTATACTGAAGTGGATGCCACTTGAACATATACTCATAAGTGAAATAAACTAGACACACGTGTCAATATCGTATATTCTCCCTAGTATAAAAAGCGAAAAGCAGAAATACAAAAGGAAACGTACAACAACAACTAAAATCAATTGAGTCAGATAAGGCAAAGTGAATGGCATATGCTGCAGGATACTAATCAGCTTTTCTTCTGGATGGTTAACAACCTAAGATCACAAGTCAGAGTTGAAGAAATAGAAGAGCCACAAGGCCAGCCACATTTTGGCCCTAGCCTTTCAAGGTCAGCGAAGACTCAGGACATAGGAGAACCTGTACTGCAACATCATGAAACTCAGGTAAGCTCCAAATTTTCTGAACAAGGAAATTATAGAGCCACAGAGGAAAGTGATTAAATTTCTATAGTGTGCCTGGGGAGAGTCACATGGAGAGACAACTTTCTCTCAAGCTCTCACAGAGAGCAAACTGGTCAAGCATTGACTGTGACTCATCCACATGAATGACACAGACAAAGGATCTACAGAATAATGTACAGGACTACAAGATAAACCTTGAGGGAACTTCACTGACCACATAAGAAACATAAAGTACATGTGTTGGTATATAAGTCTTGTTCTATCTAGGTCTTAACCATCCAGCAGAAAAGTATAAAAATGAAGTATACATCGTGGGGCCATAATATTAAGCTGCGCTGTAAATGGCTAAGGTCGACAACATCTTCGGATAACTCACTATTGTTGTGGAATGCTGGACTGTGTTGGATTGTGGTGTCAAGTTTCCATTCACATTTGAATGAGTTCTTCCACTTCTAAAGTCTGCCTTCCATTTTCCCTTTAATTTATACTCTGGCTTTCACATGAGAAAAACTAGAATACTTAAACAGATGTGCCTGATTTATATCCCTGAAGATTTAAACTGGAGCTTTTGCCAGATCACTGAATGCTCTGAGAACTCTATTTGGGAGAAACAGGCATTTTAGCTGATCAAACATTTTATATGACATTAGTAAAATGTAATATCTTGAATCAAATATGGCAACCCATGCACTGTTCTTCTACTACCTAAAGTACAAACCTGTTGGGAGACATAATTCTGGAGTCCCTCATGACTTGAATAACCCGTTAAGTTTATGCAGGTCACAGTTAACGCTGGATTCTCCAAAATCAGACAGGAAGCATGCAGTGCTGCTTACCTGTTCCAGTAACTTGTGTCCATTGACGTGAGCCTGCAGTACAGCATCATTGACCAGCAAGTGGAAGTTCAGGAGCACATGCTCCACATCGTAAGTGCCTTGCATTGCATTTGACAGCTCTTCCAAGGCCCGGATGTACATATGCCAGTGTGGGCTCAGCTCAGCCATGTGTGCCAGGCAGCCCCTGGCGACGTTAAGGCAGTATCCCATGCACGGCTTACTGGGAGTCAGGCCCTGGCAGTGTGGGCAGTACTGCATCTTCAGGAGGGCTCTGCTGCACTCCTTGGAGAAGCGCAGATGGTCTGTGGTGTTGATGACTTCAATGGCCAGGTTGAGGGCCTGCAGAAACGTGCGGCTGGGCAGCAGCGACCTCCCCATTTGCCCCATCACTCTTTTGGGAATATTGCCAAATGGACGGATATCCTGCTGAGCCGTGCGGATGCATTGTGCGTATTCCAGGGAACTGTCAGCTACACCAGGACTAATGAGATGGTTGTAGACCAGAGGAAAAAGGCTGTTAAAAAATCTGTTCACAAATTCTTCAGGATTGACATCTGCCCCAAATAAATAAAGTCCCACATCTGTGAAGAACTCCTGAATGGAAGCAGCGGCTTCTAAGGCCATGTTCCTGTAGGTGTTGCAGAAAAGTATACTGGTGTAGTTTTCTGCTTGTCTGATGAGGGTTTCGAGGGTTTCTGCAACACAGCAAAGGTAAAGGTTACACAGGCTTAGCATGCACATTAGAAGCATCCCCTTTGCTCCAGATGGCAGAGTTCAGAGCTCACTAACTAACCTAAGGATCCATCATAAGACCAAATGTACTTTTCCAAGGATATTGGCTGCACAGTAGTAATGGGCATTACAACACACAAGATTCACAGTAGCACATTTCTTACAATCCAAGTCTAGTAAATCCAGAAATCAAAACTAGGTTATATGTATGGGTAGTTTTTTACTGATCTTATTTTATAATCACTCATAACTCACTAATGATAAATGCATCTCATATCCTGAGTTCATTATTCATAAAAGATGACATTAAATATTTATTTAAATACTGTATTTTTATAGTTTTCTTTCATCTTATTTTCAGATGTAAGTAGACTACACACTAGTTGCTACAAAGAGAAACTAAGTTCTAAACAAATAAACCATTCTTCTACCTTTTAACATGCTCAAACTAAAAGGTAAGTAAGACATTTCATAATTAGACTACCTGAAAATTATCAGACCTCATTAAGCAGTGGGGAAATTATGAGGGATTTTATATGATGATAGTAAATAATAATGACCTCCTTATCAATTATGCTATGCTGCTCCTGTCATCTTACCTTCAAAGAGTACTGACGGGTATCTTATTTCTCACCTAACTTATTGATGCTCTCAAATCAATTTCTCCACGGAAAGAACTGAGAATAATTTATCAGCAGATTAAGGGAGAAAGAGTTTAAAACAGGATTGGAGAATTCAGTAAGCTAAAATGATATTGCAAAATGATGGCATTAAGCAGCAGTAAGTTACCTTGGACATACCAGTAATTATATTTTATCATTAACCCAAATAATGACACCTGGATTGTATCACTATGTAATTAATTATAAAATAGAATCTACAATTAACTCCCAGGACACTGATCTTCTAGTTATTTTTAATTAGGCTGTAGAAGACCACACCATAATTCAGTATTCAAATCACCAGATACATTATACAAAGAAAAGAAAGGACAGTAGAAAAATGAAATAATAAAAGTAGGATTCAGGGAAAAGCTGCTAATAAAATAGAACTGGATAATAATTTGTTCTATCATTTCCACAAAAACAAAAGAAAACAAACAGCAAGTCAAGACCTCATTTTTAAAGAGAAGCCCAGATGAATACATAGTGAGTCTTCGTCTGGCTCTGTGACTTCTTCCTACTGGCCTCCAGGCTTTAGGATGATACAACAAGGGGTGTCCATCCCATGACCATGGACAATGAAGGGTCAGGCCACTGCAGCTCTGTTAGAGCATGGACCCTGGAAAGTCTGGAAGCTGTTAACACGGCAGGACCCCTGTGGGTCTATGCTTCGCCAGTGCCCTCTAGACCCACACGCATGTCCATGCTGCAGCCTGTGGGTTGGACATCGCCTTTCTGGCTGGGCCACAGTGAATGAAGAGGAATTGTCAGACTGTATGCAATTATCTAATACAGTAAGTATGTACACAAAACAAAACTTATTTAAGATTCTTTGTCTTTTATCACAATCACACCCAACCAGGGGAAACATGTCTTCATCAGAGACTCCATAAGAGCAAATGAATCCAAATGCAAAAGAATACCAATGAGATGGTGTCTGAATGCTTCAGCTGAGATTCACTGCTCTGCCAAGTTTGCTAGCATCAATACCCAGCTTCTAGCAACTGGCCTGAGCACTGGGCGCCTGCGAGAAAACACAGATTTCCAGGTCCCTTCTAACTTGGAAGGTCTTTCTTGAACCCAGATGGTGCTTTTGACACAGCCAATATGAGATGCACTGCACTGCAGACACAGAAAAATGTTCCCTCTGCTCTTAAGAGAGTAGGTCATAAATAGACCGATTCTGTGAAACCGAAATTGCACTGCTGTGGCTTGAACTAAAGCTTCAGAGCTTCTATTCCACACATAACATCGGCTCATTTTCTTCTTCTGCATGTGGGTAGCTATTGTTAGGCCATAAATGATTTTATTTATCAGTAACAGCTAAAATGTAGTGTTTCAGAGTAATGCATTTATTAAGATTAACAAGGGTGATTTTAAAGTACCTCTGTCTCATACACTTTTTTTTTTTTCTGGTGGAACTAGGGATTGAAATCAGGCCCTTTCACCTGCCAGGGAAGCACTGATTCTACTGAGCCATCTCTCCGATTCCCACACACATTCTTATATGCCTTCCAGTAGGGCTTCTAGGGTGGGTGCTATACTGTGTTTATGCAGCTAGCATTTGCTGTAGTAATCTTTGTGGAATGAACTTTGAACATTGCTGACTCTGGAAATACAAGCATTCTATCCAGTTTCTGCCAACCCTAAATGATGCTTAAATATGCAGCCATTAAAGTGACCATAGAACTGAGATATAACTGCTTTTTAAAAAATTTAGTATGGGGTCTCACTACACAGATCTGATGTGTAGTGATCCTCCTATTTTTAGCCTCCCAAGTGCTGGGATTACAGGTATGCGCCGCCATGCCTGGTCTCAGTCACCATCTCAGCGTAACCTGGGGATGGAGCTGGCACAGCACACTGGGGACAGAACCCCAGTCCCTGCGTCTGCCTAAGCAGGAGCTTTAATCTGCTGAGCTATTTGGCTGGTCCTAAATATGCATTCTTCTAAAAGTCAGAACTACCACTCCTTTGTATGCATCTCAAACCAATAAGTTAAAATATAGTGACTATGAAACATGGAATTTTTCTTTCAGTAACCATAAATATGTTTTTATTTTTTTGTGCAAATGAAATTATTAATGTTTGATATTTAGAAATATTTACTCAATATAAAAATTAATATAGTATTTCCAAATATTATTTCTTTCTAAAGTACGCTCACACTAATCATAATAAATGAATTCTAATTATTGCCTGATTTTATAATTTTAAAATGTTTCTGTCCAAAGTCTAATGTTATAAATCTGTTTTAATTCAGACTAGCTTTCCTCTGATTAGGTCTCGTTCTTTTCTGAAGCCAAATGAACAAATATCTCACCAGCTGGAGAGATAGCTCCGTGGACTAAGCCCCACCTGGCAATTGCAGGGCCCCACTTCAGTGCCCTGTGCCGCTGCCTTTCCAGCCTCACAGTGAACCAGCACCAAGATCAAGCATGGTGGTCCATGCCCGTAATCCCAGTGCTGAGGACGCTGAGACAGGAGCATCACTCTAAGCCCAAGCTGCATAGTGAGCCCCTGTACTAAATAGATAAATAAATTATAAAAAGATCATAGTCATAAAATTTTAAAACTTCATATAATATATGTAAGTTTAGCTTTCATAACTGTGTTTTGATTTTGCTAGCTTTGCAGGAGAGACTACATGTTTTCAAGTCTTAACATTCTCATGATATTTTGAATGTCTAATCAAACATAGATAATAAAAATAGGCTTATTGTGATGGCTATTTAATATGCTACTATCTTATCAAAATTTAAAGATGTGTTTACTTTTAATATGTGTTAAATTTAGTGCTGCAACATCCCAGTTAACTGGACTATGTAAACATGTTAGGTGTGTATTTATTTGTGATCATAAAAGTTTCTTAAATCCCATCACAGAAAATTGTAAACTGCTATTGCTCTGTGTACACACTACTTTTTGCACTTAAGGGTAAGCATGGGGCCAGCAAGATAGCTCAGCAGTTTAAAGCACCTGTTCAGGAGAGCTCAGCCAGGTGCAAGGCACTGTGGTACAATCCCCAAACCACATGCCTTGCCAGCCCCGCCTTCAGGGCAGGGCTGAGCCAGCAGAAAAAAAGGGGGGTAAGCACAATTTCATGAATTCTTAGTCTTGATTTCCCCATAAAATTTTAATACATTAACACACACCAAAATTAACAATTTAGAATCCAAATCACTTGTTAATTTTCTTAATGATGTTAACATAAAAGTTGATAAAATCAGAAATCAGATTTACAAAAGTTAGTTATCCTCTGTTCATGTTATCAACGAGTCCAGTAAACATTTCTAGAAATAACATTATAATATTAGCAAAAATTTAAGCATTTACAGTAATTATCAAATGAAGAAGTATTTGCTGTTCTAAAGAATAATCCACATGTACAATCAGTTTTTCTTAATCCAAGGTAAATTAGGTGCTGAGTCATTTATCTGACTACCTAACTATAAAAGACAAAGTTTAAATGCGTGACAAGTGACGCCCATGTAAATCATACAAGCAGTAGCTGTCTACACATGTGCTGAAGATAAATCACTGAAAATAAGCATTTCCCAGGTTTGCTTAAGGAACTTAGGGAACAGCATATTAAAAAAAAAAGATACTTCTATGTGTTTGTCATTGATAATTTCTTTTAGTGCTAGCAGGTTAAATCAATCAAAACAGAAAAATTTCCCACTTCACTCTGATTGCCTGAGTCACAAGAGAAATGAAAGACTAATGTTTGGATAAAAAATTATAATACTTCTCATTGTAATAGAAAATTTGTTTATCCAACAATAAAGCTGCTTTTGTACAATCTCACTAAAAATTGAAGTTGGGATGCAGTTCTCACATTTCTAAGTGTCTATTTCAATTGTCAATATTAACATTCTGTGAACATTTCAAGAAAAAGCACAAGATGACAAGCATTATTTGAACTTTTTAAACCTTTTTTTCCTTTATAAACCTTTTATCGTACAGAGAAGTGATCACTGACACTGAAATTAGTAATTTCTGCTGGAGATAAAACGAGGTGCCAGTAATTTAAAATGAAATTTAACAAATTGCATAGTCAGTAAAGATTCCGATGCAAGTACGATTTTACAATGGGAGAAACTTGGTATTTATAGGGCTTTTATGGGTTTAAAGATAAAAATTGACTCCGAAAGTAATGATCATGAAACAACAGTTATAATAACTTCTCCACCATGACATGAATAGACATTTTATGGCTCTTATACTACATTTTTGTATTTTTGATTTATGAACATTTTAAAATAGAAAATGTTAAGTGTCTGTATCAATTAAGGGTCATTGACAGCTTCAAACCTAGCAATAAAATAAATGAAAAAATAAAATTCTATCAACCATAGATAACCAGATGAGTTTACAATGTATGTATGGATTTAATGGACATTTTCAAAGGTAAATTATATTTTTGTACATTACAACTCTCAGGTCATAGACCTTGCCCCTGCACCAGACGCTGCACTGTTACTGTGCTACTTCAAAGCTACTTTGAGCTTCATGTGAGGTGTCCCATGTATTAAATGACAGATAGATAAACAAAGAGATGATCATATTAAAAATAATTTCTCAATCAGTTCTCATTACTGCTATATATTAAAATAAATGGGGGCCAGGGAGATGACTCAGTGGAATAAGAGCTTCCCTGGCAAGCACAAGGGCCTGAGTTCAATCCCCAGTTCAGCTAAATAAATAAATAAATAAATAAATAAATAAATAACCACACCATCTAGCTTTAAAAAATATTTTTCATGATTTTAATACTAATGCATTTAACAACTCATCCAATCATCAGAATCCCATTACAGCCAAACTGAAGATACCTATATTTAAATAAAAGAAATGATTATATATTTTTCTAACCTAGATGTGGTTATGCTGAATTCAACTCATTTATTTGCACATTTTCTCATCTTTTTTTCAGAAAGTAAAATATGTAATAAAATTTCTCCAGAATATTAATCTAGTGATATATTCTAATGTTAAGCAGTATGATTTATACTATAATTCTTCAGAAATTAGTCATCTATCCAAGTAAATAGAGAGTGGATATTAATCTGAATCTTCAAAAATTAGCATGTTGGTAGTTAATCTAGTCTGCTAAGATATGCACTGCATAGCAAAACGCTTTCTAAATTTTCTTTACTGTCATTTCTCTCTTCATTAATTTGAGCATTATAGTGCATCACATTTATTTCTAATATAGCTTTATAATCATTTATGCTCTAAAAATCAATATATATTTTAGTATAAATTTCAACTCAATTAAGTATGTATGCAACATAAAATCAGTGTTAAACAGCTAACTGCAAATTATTTCACAAATTATTGTAGGGTAAAGATTTTAAATCAGATTCCTTCATACACTTTAAGAAAAACTAAAATACAATCCAGAAATAGAAAACAGCATACAGAACAGTTGTTGACCAACTTAAATAACCATTTATGTTCACAAAGAGCAAGTAAATCAATGCCCTGTGTTGGTGCGCCTCCTTCCCCTTTAGTTTTTCCTAGTTATAGTTAATTTCGCATTGTAACATATGGGTGTTTACTTAATTAAGCAAAAACTTCATTCTACTATTTCATAATTCCTGCGTTTATTTTCAGTTTTTGACCCATGAAAAGAATAAAGTGATCTGTATTTTTGTTTCTGTTGTCCCCTTGTTTATTTTAGAAGTAGTTCTTCACTTTGGTACTCAGGGTAGTAGGAAAAAGTGTCACAGCAAGGAAATGAATATAGGTACAGCTAAGTACTATAAGGACACAAAAGAGCAAATAAACAGCAAGTTATGAAATACTGTTTCATACCCCTCTAGGTACATTTGTTCATAACCCATTCATTAAAAGGTAATCAAACTAAATCAACTGATTAATCTATAACCAATAGGAAATTGTGAAAATTTAGCAAATATCTCCAAACTATATATAATATTGGTTTCTGTGACAAATTTTAAATTGTACTTAGGCCAAATGATTGAGGGAAAATGTTTTACAGACTGGCCATTTTAGAAAACTATTTCTGAGGAAGCAATTCCTGAGCAGAGACTTCTGGGAGGAAAAGAGCCAGCCTTGGAAGTGTAAGTGGCTCTTGTGAGCACGAAAAGTGGAATCTGGGCTGAGGAGGGCCAAGGAAGCTGGGGAGTTGTAAGAAAACAGAGGAATGGCAGTGCTACCCGAGCCCAGCAGGAGAGACACAGGAGAGAAGGGTAGGAGGAGTAGGAAGGGCCAGGTCACGGAAGGCCTCAAAGACCACGCATTGAGATAATGTACATGCTATGGGAAGCTACCAGACAACTCTGACAATGGGCAGCTCCTTGTGGTCCGCTTTGTGTCTTCTTGAGTCACAGCAGCTGCTGTGTGGAGAATGGAGTATTGGGACAAGGGACAAGTGAAAGCAGAGAGCCAGCTAAATGGCTACGAAAGCAATCGGGCTGACAGGTGCTAGCAGGACGCACTGTAGTGCTAGAAAACGGAAAAATAAATAACTACATTGTCCACATGCATGGAAATACAGCCCATCGCACATGCCACTCTATGGTTGGGGGTGTAAAGGACATGGATGGAGGCAGACTGGCCAAGGTTGGGACTCAACAGCTGCATGCACAGTGGTGTTCTTAACAGGGACAGAAAGACCATTGAGGACGCTGCTCACTAGTGACAGTGTGCTTCCACGAACATGAGCACACAGAAGCACAGGAGTCAGAGAGACACACGGACAACTTCTTACAAACACTGAGTATAATGGAGTCAGAGAAACAAAGCAGACACTGGAGACAAAGTTTTGCGATTCTTGGAGGAGGGAGAATTTACAGGATGCTCAGGTAGCAATACATTAATGCCCAAGCAGGGAAAGTAGAAAATGTTGGAAGAAAAACCACTGGATATTGTAGAGCCAAGAATGATGGCCAGAGAATGAAAAGGAGGTGAGTGTGGTAAGGAGAGACACACTTGGTTAAGTCACATGATATGAAACTGGTCAATGGAAGTATGGAAGGCCACAGGGTAGGAAAGACTGTGGTCCAAGGAACATCCCTGCCCAACCACAGAGGGTACCTGTGTCAGGTCCTTGTTGCTGACTATATAAACGTTTTCAGTACCAGAAATTAGAAATTATCCTTGGTGCCAAAATCCAATATTAGCATCTCTAGGCCAAAATCAAAGTGGAGATGGGCTGCACTTCCACCGATAGCTCTAGAGGCCATAATTTGTTCTGTTCCTGCAGCTTCTAGAGATTACTTTTATTCCTTACAATTGTCTGGTTATGGTCACATTGCTCCAGTCTGCATCTCCAATTACACTGTCTTCTCCTGACTCTGGGTAAGTACGTGCATGTGTGTGTATGATGTCTCCTTGTATGACCTCTTTTATTTTTTTATTTCTATTTAGAGGCGCGTCTACAGGATGTCACTGCATAGATCAGACTCGTAGTGATCCCCCTGTTTATAGCCTCCCAACTCTGGGATTATAGGCCTGCACCTCCACACCCAGTCTCAATAGCTGTCTCAGCATGCCTCAGCGGCAGGGCCAGCAAGGCAGGCTGGGCAATAGAACTGCTGGCCCCAGTGTCTGCCTAAGCAGGCACTTTAATCCGCTGAGCTACCCGGCCAGCCCTATGACCTTTTTTAAAGACCATTATACATGAGTTGAGAATGAGCTATTTGAGGGAAAGAGTATGTCAAAATTACAACAAAATAAAACAAGATAAAATTGTATATGACTGAACAAAATTCAGAGGTTACTCTTAATTTAGGATATTAAGACATCATGTGGAATAATCAAAATTAGCTATTGAAGTTGTCAGTTTTAAGAACTAATTCATATTGATATGATGAAAATAAATGAAAAGAATGAAGAGGGAATTAAGAATGGGTCTTCTCAGACCTATTCATAGATTGATCACTTCAATTGATGTATTATTTCAAGTTTGAGGTATAAAAGGCTTAAGTCAACAACTTCTGACATTGACAGTCCTGTGGGTACCCCACTACTATTATAGAGTACTGTAGTATATTGGATTATTTTGCTAAATTCACACACCTACAATATTTGAATGGCAGTGGAATACCCATCTCTGACACAACTAAACAAAAAAAGGTAGACATAAATGAAGGGCCATTTTGTTGCAAAAAAAAAATGTATATATATATATATATACAAAATAGGGTAGATATACAGCTACTTTCTCTTAGTTCAGTGAGAAGAAAGATTTGTACTAATAGTGTTTGGACAGGATATCTTGTACTATGAATAACTACTATAAAGACAACAATATGCAATGTATTAATTATTGTAACTGTCCTACTAACTTGTTTTGAAACTGTCTCATTGCTATTTCTTTCTCAATAAAATTAATTTTTAAATAAGAAAATTTAAAGCTCATAAAAATTATTTCATGTTCAAAGTACTTCAGAAACTATAGCTTCAGAGTCATTCCGCTGCCTTTCTTCCACGTGCAGCAGTGATATTGCTGGGGGAGGAGCATTCTTCACATACTGAAGATACAAAATAACCTAATCACTTATACTTATGGTAACTGGAGAGAATGAACCTGAATAAAAAACTCTGAGGTAACCCTTATTGTTCACTGGCATATACATTGTCCGCCATTTACTCTGAGTAATAGTTCTAGAATTTACTAGCCTAGGCTAAAAAATCATTTGTCCTTTTGACATATAGGAAAGAAACTCCCTAGATGAAAGGTATCTGGATGAGTTCATGCTCCCTAAACAGCAAAGTGAACCTTAGGAACAACAGAGGAGGATATAGTTGTCATGGAAAGGATTCTGTCTGAGAGAAGCACAGAAGGGAGCTCAATTGGGCTGCCAAGGACTCTGCCTTTTCAGAGGATTTTATTAGAACAATTCCACGGCACAAGGTGGATCTACCGTGGGAAATGTGAAGACTCACAGGTGGGCCTGGGGTGTGACAGGACTATGGTCAACCAATTGCTCGGATAAATTAATTCAATTGGGATCAAGCATCAAGTCACATAGCAACTGGACATGAACACAGAACAGGGTCTTTTCCTGTACGGATTTGGTCTGGGACTTTTCCTAGCTTCCACAAGGTGATAGAAATATATTTAATTTATTTTATTTTACTTATTTTATTTCATTTTATTTTATTGAGAGACAGATATCAATGAGACAGTTTCAAAGTTGATTAATAGGACAATTTCAATAATTAATACTTTTTACATTGTTATCTTCCTAGTGGTTATCCATAGTACAAGAAGCAGACAAGGTCTCCTGTCCAAACACTATTAATACAATTTTTTCTTCTAATAGAATTAAGTGAAAGTAGCTGCATATCTATCCAAACTATTCTGTGTATACAAATATAAAATGGTCCTTCCTTTGTATCCCCTTTTTTTGTTTAGTCCTGTCAGAAATGAGTGTTCTATTGGCATTTATAGGTGCTTGAATTCAGCAAAACACTCTAACACAGTCCAGAAGTCCAAAAGAGTAGTGGGTTATCCACAGAAGCTATTGACTAGAGCCTTTTAGAGCTCAGCATATTAATATGGCTTTACTTTATATACATCGTTTTTATACTTATCTGCTGGATGGTCAAGACCAAGATAAAGCAAGACCGATATAATAAGAAATGTAATTTTTATTACATTTTATTACATTATTACAGTCAAGTCTCTTCAGGATTTAACCTGTAACCCTGTACTATACTTTGTAGATCCTTTGTCAATGTCAGCCATGTGGATGAGTCATGGCCATTGCTTGACTGCAATTTTTGATCTGCAAACATAAGTTGTTAACCCTCCAGAAGAGAAGCTATTACCTTGTAACATATGCAGTGTGGTTTACCCTCACTATCTGTCTAAATATCAAACATCTTAGGCATAACACGGAGCAGGTATTTTCCACTGAATATTCATGTATTGAACTTTATGTCCTTGCAGAATATGAGGGGGAAAAAGATTTAAAAAATAGGAATATGCATATATTATTACACAGAAATTAGAAATCTAACCATATACAACATTGTAGCAGGACAGTCTTATAACATTTTTTTCTTGTGTCTTTTTTTTCATTTATTACCCATAAAAAATAAAATAAATAAATTTTTAAAAAAACTTTCATTGTGAGATACAATTGTAAGTATTGTTATGTCATGACAGGAACTATGTAATTAGCCAAACAGAATTACAGGCATTCCAAGCATGACCCTTCCTTTACACATTGCTATCTCCAGTGCAGTTGCTTGGTTCACAGGTATCAGCACATATATAGTCAGATTGAGAATTCTACCATTTAACTGCTAATTTCAAAAACCTGCTGAAGTTTCTCAGGATCAGTGCCTTGCCCATCTTGTGCATAAAAATGTATGGTTTTTGCCCCTGTCATGTTTCTGAGCTTTTTTCCTTACCCTCTCCTCATTGTCCAATCTGAAAGTTCTTGCTTTACTTTTAGTTCTGTTATACATTTCTATTTGTAATTCTTCTTACTAGTAATTATACTAGAGAGACTATATGATATTCACATATGTGGGTCTGATTTACTTTGCTTAAAAGTATAATTTCTGGTATCATCCACTTAAATATGAAGGCTTCAAATTTATCATTCTTTATAGCTGAGTAAACTCCATTGTTTACCCCATCTTTTTCAACCATTCCTCACATGACAGGCATCTTGGTTGTTTCCAAGATTTGGCTATGACAAATTGTGCGGCTATAAACATAGGTACACATATATCACTATGATATGATGTGTTCAGTTCCTATGGGAAAATTCCCAGGAGGGGGATAGCCAGCTTGAATGGGATTCCCATTGCTAGTTTTCTAAGAAATCTCCATACTAATTTCCATAATGACTGCACCAGTCTACATTCTCACCAGCAGTGGAGAAGTGTTTCCATTTGCCCACAACCTCTCCAACATTTGTTATTGGTTGATTTGTTTATGATAGCCATTCTTTCTGGTGTGAGATGATATCTCAGTTTTGTTTTAATTTGCATTTCATGGGTGTCTAGTGATGTGCAGCATTTTTTCATATATTTATTCGCTTCTTTAATTTCATCCTCTGAGAAGTGTGTATTCATCTCAGATGCCCATTTCTGAATTGGGTCTTTAAATTAAAGAACCCTAATGTATTTTAGTTCTTTATAAATTCTAAAGAGCAAACCTTTGTCTGAGTACTTATTAGTTAGGATTTTTTTCGAAATTTATGGGTTGTCTTATCACTTTTTTGGTAATTTCTTTTGACGTGCAAAAACTTCTCAATAAGAGTTGATCCCAGTTGTTAATTCTTTCAAGTGTTTCTTGTGCAAATACATGTTTGTTCATGAACTCTTTGCCTACCCCTATGTCTTCAAGAGTTCCTCCTACTTTCTCTTCCAGGAGATTAAGTGTTTCTCTTTTAATGTTTAGATCTTTAATCCATTTTGACATTAACTTAGTGCATGGTGATAGACCTGAGTCATTTTAGTTTTCAGCATGTAGAGAGCCAGTTGTTCCAGCACCATGTGTTAAAGATGCTATCTTTCTTTCAGTAAATGTGTTTGGCCCATTTGTCAAAGGTTAGGTGGTGGAGTGTGTTTTCAGAGGCCTCTGCATACTCTAATCTACTCCATTTGTCCTCAGGTATATTTTATTGCCAATACCATGTTGATTTTATCACAGTAGCTTTGTAGTATAATTTTGAGTCAGAAATTATAATACCTCCTGCCTTGTCTTTGTTGGCCAGGACTACCTTTGGTATTCTAGGTCTTTTCTGGTTCCAAATAAATTTTAGGAATGACTTCTCTAGGTCTGGGAGGTATGTTGTTGGCAGTGTGATAGGGATTGCATTAAATCTGTACAGCAATTTTGGGAGTATGGCCATCTTCACAATGTTGGTTCTTCCTATCCAAGAGCAGAGAATATCTTTCCATTTTCTGAAATCCTCTATAATCTCTTTTCTTAGGGTGTTGTAATTTTCTGTGAAAAGATCTTTGACTTCCTTACTTAAGTGAATTCCGAGGTATTTCATTTTCCATGGTGCTATTGTAAAAGGTATTATTTTGATAGTTTCCCTCTCAGTGTTTGTTATCTGTGTAGAGAAATGCTATTGACTTTTGAATATTGACTTTGTATCCTGCTATGCTACTGAGTTTGTGTATCAATTCTAGTAGATTCTTGGTGGAGTTTTATGGGTCTTCCAAGTGAAGTATCATGTCATCTGCAAATAGTGATAATTTAACTTCTTCTTTAACTATTTTTATTCCTTTTTTTAATCCCTCTTGCCTAATGGTTGTAGCTAATGATTCCAAAACTATATTGAATAGGAGGGGTCATAGAGAGCATCCTTGTCTTGTATCAGATCTAAGAGTAAAAGATTTCATTTTTTCCTGTTTAGAATTATATTAGCCGTTGGATTGTAATAGATGAATTTTATCAAATTGAGATAAATGCCTTCTATTCCAATTTTCTGTAGGACTTTGAACATGAATGTGTGTTGGACTTTGTCAAATGCTTTTTCTGCATCAATTGAGATGTTCATATGGTTTTTAGATTTCAGTCTATTATATAGTGTATTACATTTATAAATTTTCAAATATTGAACCATCCTTGCATCCCTGGGATGAATCCTACCTGGTCATGGTGTATGATCTTCTTGATGATTTGCTGTATTCCATTTACTATGATTTTATTAAGGATTTTTGCATCTAAGTTCATGAGCGAGATTGGCTTGGAGTTCTCTTTTTTGGTTGTGTCTTTCCGTGGTTTTTGAATCACTATAATACTTGCCTCTAGGTATGATTTTGGGAGGACTCTTTCCTTTTCAATTTCATTGAAGAGTTTAAGGAGTGTATGGATTATATCTTCTATAAATTTCTTGTAGAATCCATCAGGACCTGATGGATTCTCTTTATCAGCAGGCTTTTTATTACATTTCACATTTCATTGGCTTTTATTGGGTTACTAAGAGTTGTTACATCTTCTTGATTCAGTTTTGGTAATTTGTACCTTTAAAGGAATCTGTCCATTTCATCAGTGTCTTCTATTTTGTGAGTGTAAAGATTCTCAGAGTAGCTACTGATGATCTGAATTTCCATGGGTCTGTGGTGATCATACCCTTTTAATTCCTTATTGCTTCTGTTTGAATTCATTTCTTTCCTCTTTTTGATGAGTTTAGCTAGGGGCTTATAAATTTTATTTAGTCTTTCAAAGAACAAGCTTTTCGATTCATTAATTCTTTGAACTGTTTTCTTCATCTCCGTAGAATTAATTTCTACTCTAATCTTTATGATTTCTTCCCATCTTTGGACACTGTTTGGTTTTCTCTTCCTTATCTAGATGTCAGAGGTGCAGCATCAGGGTGTTTATTTGTTCCCATACTGTTTTCCTAATGTGTGCATTCATAGTTATGAATTTCCCTCAGAGAACTGCTTTCATTGAATCCCATAAATTCCGACAAGTTGTAGTTGGATTTTTATTGAATTGTAGATATTGCTGAATTTCTTGTTTAATTTCATCAGTGACCCATTGATTGCTGAGTATGGTGTTGTTTAATTTCCATGTATTTAGGGGTGTTTTTCTAGTTTCTTTTGTCGTTTATTTCCAATTTTATTGCACTGTCATCAGATAATATGCATGGTATAATTTCGGTTTTCTTGCATATAATTCAACATGACCTTTGGACTAGCATGCAGTCTATTTTAGAAAATGCCCCATGTGCAGTTGAAAAAAATATGTATTCTGCTGTGGTTGGGTGGAACATTGTATATGTCCACCAGGTTCATTTGTTCCAAGCTCTGATACAGTTCTGCTTCTTCTTTGCTAATTTTTTTTGTCTGGTTGACCTATCTTTTTGAGATAAGGCTGTGTTAAGGTCTCCTGTTAAGATTGTGGTCATGGATATTAGATTTTTCATATCCATTAAGATTTGTCTTATGTAGTTGGGTGCTCCTGTGTATGGTGCATAGATATTTAAGAGTGTTACCTCTTCCTCTTGAATTTCTCCCCTAACCAATATATAGTAGCCTTCTTTATTTTGTTTGATAATTCTTTGTTTGAAATTGAGACTGTCTGAGAACAAAATTGCTACTCCTGCTTTTTTCCTGAGGTGCTGGGCCAGGTAGTATGATTTCCATCCTTTGACTTTAAGCCTATGAATGTTTTTTGAATTAAGAGTGTATCTTGTATATAGCATATTATTGGATTTTGTTTCCTAATCTACTGTGCCAGTCTATTGCTCTTAATCACTGAATTGAGTCAATTTACATTGATGGTTATAATTGAGATGTGCTGACTTATGATTGTCATAATATTTACCTGCTGTTATTTTTATACTGTGTTTAATTATTTGCCCTATTTAGTGGGTTCCTTGTCTTCTCATTCATGGAGTGTGGTCATTTTTGTCCCTCTCTAGAACATCTTTCTGTAGTCTGTGTAGGGTTGGCTTTGTCATCATGAAATCCTTTAGTTGTTCTTTGTCATGGATGTATTTCACTTCTCCATCAAACTTGGAAGAGAATTTTGCAGGGTTTAGTATTCTGGGCTGGAATTTATTTGCATAGAGGACTTGAAGTACTCTGTTCCATGCTCTTTTGCCTTCATGGTTTGTGAAGGGAAGTTAGCTGTAATTCTGATGGGTTTTCCTTTGAATGTAATCTGCTTTATTCCTCTAGCAGCATTCAGTATATTATTCTTGTGGTGGATTTCTGTGATCTTGACTATGATATGTCTTGTTGTGTTTTTAATTGGGTTGAAGTTATTTGGCTCTCTGTATGCTTCAGTTACCTGAATGTCAGATTGTTTCCTCATATTTGGGAAGTTTTTTGGTATTACTTCTGCCCATATTCTTTTTATAACATTTCTATTGACTCCATCTTTCTCATTGATGCCTATTAGTCTCACATTGTTCACCTTGTCATCATTTTGCAGGTGATGGATTATTTTTACCTGAATCTTAGTTATTTTTAAGAGATCATTTCTTGCCTTTTCACTAGCTGCACCAGCATCTTCAAGATATGAAACTCTATCTTCACTTTCACTCAACTGGTTTTGCTTGTGATTGAGATTGTAAGTTCCTCTATATCTCTTTGACTTTGCTTCATGCAATCTATTTCTTTCCTGTATTACTCATTCAAGGAATCCATCACATTTCTGATCTCCTCTATTATTTTTAATAAATGTCTTCTTTGGAGATAGTATTTCTTTTATTGCAATTTTTTTTTTTTTGGATTTGGTTTCCTCCATATGTGTCTGTATTTGATTCTTTACTTCAGATGCTCTGAATTCAGAGATTTCTTTTTTTTATTTCAGGAATTAATTCTGCTCTGAATTCCTCTATACCTTTTTGCTGCTGTTTCTTTACTTCCAACGCTGTTAATTCATTCATTTCAGCTGAGCTAGTGTCCTCTGCACTTGTCATGGGTGTGCTTGAGTCTTGAGATTGCATTTTGTTCCTTGTCTTTGTCATTTTATATAGCACTGACCTCTAATCTTTGGTGTAGAGCTTTAGTGCAGTTATAACCTTAGCACCTAATGAGATTCAGGCACAGCTCTATTATGCTTGAGTTTACCCAGTTATGCCTGACCTGGATCTAGCTGTTGTGTTCAGCTCCTTCCTGCTGCATCCCTTGGAAGTGAACCTGTTGTGCCCCTCTGGCACAACAGTGAACCTGTATTATGTCTCTGGCCCCGATAGCACAGGGAAGCCAGAAGCTCTCCCATAAGCTCACTGGGCCTGGTTGATCTGGCTCTAATGTCTCAAGAGAGTCTCAGAAGTCCTCACTCATTCAGTGGGCTTGTGGGTGGGGGCTCTGGATGGCTACAGGAATCATAAGGGTGCAGTACAGAGTCTTATTCATGTGGGTGCCTGAGTTTTGGTCAGGATGTGTCCCGCTGGTGGTGCAGGGAAGCTGGAAGCTCTCCCACACACTTGCCAGTCCGGGCTGGGCTGGATCAGGGGTCCAGTAAGCGATAGAGACCTATTGAAAATGTTAGTCCCTGAGTTTTACCCTTAGGGAGCTATGTGGGTGCATTTATTTCATTTTTGCCTTGCGATCTGGCCCATATCTGAGGTGACTGACTTTCCATTTGCAAGCAATTCCATCTTCAGCACTGGCTCCTTCGAGTGTCTGATCCTGGCTGGCTGCCTATATTTCTAGCTCAGCTGCCTACAACCCTTTATACCTTCACTAATTTATTGTTCTTATCTCAAAAGCATCATACATTGACCATATCTTTGGATATCTTTCTCTTATAAAGTGTGTACATGTAATTTAAATGAAAGGGGGCAGAAAGGACCCCCACTCCTCTACAACACAAAGGCCTATGTGTGCTATGCTGAAGTTGACTCGCCTGAGAATTTCTTACAGTTTGTAATTATGAACTGCCAAAAGAATCCTAATTTTTAGAAAAGAAAGATTCCATGTACATTCATTATCCCTGAACAAATCACTGAGAAATAAATACTCTTGCTCTTCCATCACCCCCCAAAAAAAGTTTATGTCAAAACAGAACAAAGGGGAACCTGCAATGGCATTAATTTTAGTTAGAACAAGAAGGTGAAGCTCATTTTAAAGAATGAAGACATAGGCAAGGCTCGTGGTTAAGGTACATAAACTCCACTAGAGAATTGAAGCTGATTTGGGTGGGTGGGGAGAGGTAGCTGATTAGTTCAGATTAGTGGTTATACTGAGCTAAGGAATGGCTCAGAAGTTCCTACTAACCCCTTCCTGACTACAGGTAATAGCTTCTTCTCAAGAGTCCAGAATCCCAGGTGCTCCAGCCCAGGAGGGAAGAGGCTGAGGCCTGCATGCCGTTGGTAACACGAACAGTGTTAAAGGTTCTCTGTCTCAGCTCAAGCCTCCAAATCAGGTGCTGCTGATTTTCTTCTCTACCAGGTTAGTGAGAGTTTTACTTCTTTCCTTTGGTTCTCTGTGTCTTAGGCCAGATGTCTTGGTTCTTGTGCCATATTGTTTTATTCAAACAACAGCACTGCTTTTATAATACAAATTTAAATTTCTAATGGATGACTTCCACATTTATCTATGCAGCTTCCAAAGTATGAGGCCTTAGGACCTTCATACTATTAAATATCTATTAATAAACTTGACATGATTAGCATGGTGGGCTACATATATGAACATATATAGGTACATAGTAAAAACAATTATTTTTAAATAAAATGAAGCCTAAAGTAACCACAATGAATGTAATTACATTAAAAATATAACATTTTGCAAAGAAAATAGCTACATCTTCCAAAAAAAAAAAAAAAAAAAAAACACATTAGTAGGAAGAATGTTAGCATCTTTCATCACTGCATATTGCATGAACAACTGGCTTAATGGCAAAGAAATGGATTCCCATATCCCTCTGGATGCAGTCTGCTGGTGTGTGGTTCTGGTGGAAAGACATGAAACCATCAGGTTTCTCCATAGATGGCTCATTTCATTCAGCATGTTTCTAGATACTACAGAAGTGTCAAACTCATGGCTATCTATGTGTTCACTAAATTTATAATTTTATCTTGAAAACCTAAATGTTATTGCAATGGTTTGGATAAATGTCAATAAAGATGCTTGCATTACAGGCTTGGTTCCTAGAATGGTACTCTTTCCTGGTGCTGTGGGCTTAGAGCAAAGCCCTGGATAGAGGAGCGCTGTCCCATGGAAGTGTATGCCTGAAGGCCCATATGTGCCCAAAGGCCCATGAGTGCCTGAAGGCCCATGCATGCCCAAGGCACATGGCATGTGTACAAAGGCTCCTTCCCCTTACCGTCGCTTCACACTGGAAGATGTAAGTGGCTTTGCTGCACCTGCACTTCTTATAGCCTTGAAACAGAGCCAACTGATTATGGACTGAATCTCCAAACTGGTGAGACCAAATCAATCCTTTGCCCTTGTAAGTTAATCATCTCAAGTATCTCATTTTAGCAATGGAAAGCTGCCTGACAGAGTCACCACTGGGAAGGAAATATAGCAAGTGTACTTCCTTGAAGGTAGAGGCTGATTTTATTCCAACACACTAATGGTGTTTGGGGAACACATATAACTTGTTCATTTTATGTCTCTATTTCAAAAGTGTCTTTCATTGAGATAGAAATTATATTTCAATATATAACAGACATGCTTTATGGACTTTTCTAATTTAATCACACAGTTGAAAAATATGTTTATGTGTAGTGTAAGGTCTATATTTAATAAAATGAATAATGTTTACTGTTTCACAAGGACATTCCTAAACTGGCTCTGAAAGAAGTTTATAGAAATGAAACACAACCATGATTACTAATACACTATACTGCCACTAATTTAATTTTGCAAAAATTGTTTTTTCCACCATTGAGTTTTGAACCATTAGTGCCAATACAAATAAAAAGGCAAATAATAATAATAATATGACAATAGCTCATTTTTCAGTAACAATGTGAAAGGTCTCTACTATTGCAAAGCACATTTTGAGAATTGCTGCTATAGCAAATATATTTCTGTGAGATCTAATTGTGTTTTGAGGCATAACATGCCATCTTGGTTACTGTATTGGTTGATACATTGTATCAACTTGAGAAGTTGAAAAGTTTAATTAAGTGACTCAGCAGAGAGCCAACGTTCTTAGTCTGTAAATATTCTCATGGTGTGCAAGAGAAGGGCATGGACACTGTGTGAGTTCTACACCCCCAGCCCCGAGGTAGCTTGTTCATAATTTAAGGAGGGGAGAGAGGCTGGCTAGAAGCCAGAGCTGCTGACCCTCCCTTTGCTCTTCATTGTTTTCTGCTGCCATAACTGCTGCCCTCTGCCATGTGCCACTCTGCCTGGGAGCCAGCCGAGTATAGACTGAAACCTCTATTAACTGCAAACTAAGTAAACATTTTCTTTCTTAATCTTGAGTGTTGGGTATTTCGTCTCAGCAATGAGGGAAAAATAAGTTACTTTTCTCTCATAGCTGGGACAAAATACCCAATGCCTGAAATTAAGGAAGGAAAGGTTTACTTAGCATTGTGGAGTTTTCAGTCCATAATGAGCTCAAAGGTAGGGTGGCATAGCACAGGGGCAACAGTCCAAAGCAGCAGAAGACATCAAAACCAGCAAGAGTAAGGAGGGAGGGGCTTTTCGCTCCCTTACATTGGAGCAGGCTACCCCTTCTCCAGGTCGTACTCACATCTTCTCCATGCCCTTCTCTTGCACAGGATGAAGATGCTTACAAAATAAGCACCCTGGATCCCTGCTAAATGGCTTAAACTTCTAAACTCCTCAAGTTGACACAATGTACCAACCATCACACATATCGACCTCTATCCCTTTTTACCAACTATTCTTCTCTATTTTCTAAGCACCTTTCCAACTTCCTTCTTTTGAGCACTAACATCAAGCTGCTAGGCATCAAGACTCAAGGTTTTAAGCCTGCAGTTCCAATGTCTAATTAGTCACCAATAACTATTCTTTTAAAATTTTCTCTTAATCTTTCATTGCTAGAAGATTGACACTTATCTCACCAATCTGGAATACTAAGAGAGTTCCTACGGATTTTTGAGCTCATTTGTTTTCACTTCAATTCTGAACAAGTGAAATGTTTCTATACTTATTTTCATCTGTTTATCTAAGTACACTGTTCACTCCAGGAGCAAATTCAAACCTCGTATAGTTGAGAAAGCCAAGAGAGTTTTGTATGTGTAATGAAGTCTCTCAAACACAGCTACAATAATAACCAGAAAAAATAAAGGACAACCTTCTAGAAGCTACAATGCAATTTTCTTAACCAGCACATGGCATTCTAAACTGAAATGAATTAACTGGGCTTATCATTCCTCTAACTACATCATGATAAGTAACCTCAATCTTTCTTTTAAAGTCAGTTCCATAAAATCGATGATGTACAAAACAAAGGCTCTAGCTAAAATTTTTAACATCCTCTAAGGAACTATAGTGATTTAGTTTCCTTGACTATTATAAGCTTTTATTATATGAATTCATGACAAGTCATTTTGATTATGTGTGTCATTCTAAGAGTTCTCATTAATTCCCTGGCTCTTCTTAGCACCCATAAATTTTGGTAATTTTTTCCCAAGAGCAACATATTCATACATGTATCCCTGCTTCTTAAATCTCCCTTGTGTTATGCTGTTGGAATAATTCCTTACAGTATCATGTTTAAAATATATCTGCTTCTATTAGCTTTATACTAACGGCAAGGAATTTCACTGAGTCACAGAAGTCTAAATCATCATATAAACTTACACTAAATTTTAATATTGATGAATTCTTACTACCATATACTTTAACATAGGACAACTGAGAAAAAAACAAACTTCAATTGCACTCTGGAAATGTTTGAACAGTCTTGTCATGGCCCTAAAGACCTACTGGATCACATTGCCAACAGGCATGCTTGTGTGCTGATTAGTTATGATGCAGCAAACAGAAGGAAATAAAAGCATTCAGCCTAAAGTTACAGACAGCTTGATAAATGTGCTGTTTCTACCTTCACAAGAAAGAACCTTCTTCAGAAAGAAGGCAATCTTTTAGACCATTGAATTCTTTCCAAATAACAGGAGGAAAAATTGCAATACTTTCTGATAACTGAAATAGGTTATATAAAGCACAAAATCAATCAGAACAGGAAGAGTTCGTTTTACTACAACCTCCTTTCCTGCTCTCATAGCTGCTAACAGACTGTACTGCAACAGTAACAGTCAAAAGTAGAAAGAAGAGGGTGTAACAGGATGATAGCTGTCCTTTTTAAATTCACTAGAAATCTAAATTTAAAATCAAACCGCTGAAAAGGTATGATGTTTGGGAATGAACATTTCATATAATTAATTCAAAGACATTAAATTATAAAACAAAATTCTGGATATCTCCCAATTAAAAAAAAAATTCTGTGCCTTGTTTAAAAGATTTAAAACAAGAGGCAGAATAGGGAAGGATGGTAGGAAAAATATGTCAGTTATACTATTAGTGTCTCTCAAACCATTTAAAATGAAGGTTTGTTCTGACATCAGTTGAAGAAATTTTCACACCTATATCTTGTACCCTGAGCAACTGCTTTAAAAATAACAACATATGGGTCAGCCAAATAGCTCAGTGGATCAAAGCGCCTGCAAGCAGGTGCAGGGGCAGGGGTTTTAACACCCAGGCCTTCTGTGCTGGCCTTGCCCCTGGGCATGCTGACACAGCAATTGAGACTTTGCATGGTGATGTGCTCCTGTAATCCCATCACTTTAAAGGCTGTGAAAAGGAGGACCACTATGAATACAAACTAATAGTGATACCCTGAATACCCTGTAGACCTTTCCCTAATATATGTGTGTGTGTGTGTGTGTGTGTGTGTGTATACACATATATATAATTAACTATTGCTATTATATTATTTCATTTTGAAATTTTGTTTTATCTTTTTTATAAAAAAACAAGAGTAGAACACCACATTGTTGTAATTTTCCTGAGCAAGGTCAAAGCATTTGGAATATCACTGTATTAGCAATAAAAAAGAATTTGACAGATTAAACTAATTTTCCTATCTGAGACATCTCCATAACCAGCTCTGCAGTCAAGTCTCTCTTCTACTGAACCAAAAATAAAAACCTTTCTCATTGTCCCAAAATTGTATTTAATGTGGTCAAACCACAGGGTTTTGTAGCTAATACACCAAATTCTATAAAATTAGAGATAAAAATTATGTTTTTTATAAATTATTTTGTTGGAAATGAATATTAGCTAATATTATAAAACTCATTAAAAAGTAGAAAGCATCAAAAATATTTAAACACTAGAAAGCATCATTTAGGGAGGTGCCAAGTAATATAGAGCTTTGGGCCGGGGAGATGGCTCAGTGGAATAAGTGCTTGCCTGGCAAGCACAAGATCCTGACTTCTATCCCTGGTACCACCAGAGAAAAAAAAAAGGTTAATGGAACCAGTGAATATTGATACCTCTACCTGTGTATTGCACTACTATGTTTTTTAATTTTATGTATTTAGTAGAGGGTCTCACTATGCAGTACAAATTCATAATAATCCTCCTATTTTCAGCCTGTCCAGAGCTGGTATTATAGGCATGCACTACCACATTCAATCTGCGTGGCCACCTGAATGTGCCAGCAGCAAGGTTGGTACAGCATGTGGTACCAGGGATCTAACCAGGGTCCTCCAGGCAAGTGCTTACATCATTGAGCTATCTCCCTGGCCTTTCACTTCTACTTTTGATTTTGAATTTCCTTTCAATTTGCAATAGGCAAGGTTTGGAGATATTGCTGGAAAGAGAAACACTGAAATGTATTTGGCTGTTCTATATGGGAAATTCTGGTCAGAGCTAAGACCAGAATGCTTATAGAAAGACCAGGCTGGTGATGTTTCTATATTGGAAGGACTGTATTGGTTGTTGAGCTTTAGATGATTTGTGTTAGGGCTTGGCAGAAAGTTGGTCTGCATTTTGCTCCTGTAAAGAGACTTTGCCTGAGACTGAGATTAAGCATAGTGGACTGCTTAATCTTGCAAAATAAATTTCAAGACTAAGTCAAACACTAAGGCAATAAGTCAAACACTAATGACATGGCTATTTCTGGGAGCTTTTAGTCACACTTATGTTGGGAATCAAGATCCCATCAGAATGATTTGAAATATTGTGAATTTGGCCAGAAAGGAAGCACCAGAAAGGCTGTGGGCTGCAAAGATAGACCTGAGATCTCCATTGCTCAGAGGAACCAGAAAATAGAAAAGGTATCCTGAGGGCATCACAGGATGTGGCACCTCTCCACCCTTTGCAGCCTCAGAACTTTGCTTTGAGGAGAAAACCTCGGAGCCCCATGTTCCAGAATGGAAATAGTAGTCCAGCAGTTTCTATCACGGTGGCAGCATAGAGAATTTGTTCCTCAGAGTGATGGTCAGAATGCTCAGAAATCCAGGCAAAAGAGAAAATCTGCTTACTGCTCAAACTGGCAGCAGACATTAACATCATTCATGTGGCATTAATGTTAGGTGCATGCAGAATGCAGGAGTTCTAGTTTCCACCTAGATTTTAGAAGGCCTGGGAGGCCAGGTAGTGTGCCCTGGAAAGGCAGTGTACAAAGCTGAGAGTGAGAAGCCTATTTATTGAAAACCCTAGAAGTTTGCAAAAGCCATGAATGTGGATTGTCTGAGGAAAGCTGCAAGGAGGGAACAAAGCCAACCCTAGAGAAAAGCCATGGGAGCTAAAACCAGCAGAAGTACCATAGAGGTGGAGCCACATGGATGTCACAGCTTGCCACAGATTACCTAGGCTGTTGAAAGTGGAACTACGAGACTTAATATTTACCCTGTGAGATCTGGGATCTATTTTGGTCCCAATGTTTTTATCCTTCTGTTTGTACCCTTTGGAATGGTAATATTTTTCATGTGCCATTAAATGTTGGGAGTGTTTAACTTGGGACTTGAACTTTTTAGCAATGCAGAAACTGTTAGGACTTTGGCAACTTTTGCAGACAGATTAAATGTCATTTGCATAAAGGGATATGCATGAGTCTTTGGGGGGCCTAAGGGTAAAATGTTATGGTTCTAATGTTATGCAATGTTGATACACTTAGTTGGTTCTTAAGGATTGTTAAAGTCATGTTGCAATATCCAAGT
>PVKA01024950.1:0-33497 GCA_004027165.1 Ctenomys sociabilis
TATTGAATCTTTGATATAATTCAGCTATAAAAAAACCTGTAAATATAATTTCATGTATGCACCTTGTACAGTACCAAAACGTTATGAAAACAGTTTGCAATGTATTAATTCATCGACTCTGTATGGTTAAGGTGTCTTGAAACTGTCTGATTGACATTTGTATTTTAATAAAATAAAAATAAATGGAAAAAAAATATAAAAAAAAAAAAAGAAAAACCCATAAAAAGGGCCAGCTAGGGCCAGGTAGATGACTCAGGGGAATGAGTGCTTGTATGGCAAACAAAAGGGCCTGAGTTCAATCCCTGGTTCCGCCAAAAAAAAGGGCCAGCCAGATAGCTCAGCAGATTAAAGCACCTACTTAGGCAGACACAGGGGCCAAGGATTTGATCCCGGGCATGCTGTGCCAGCCCCCCTCCCTCCCCACTGGGGTACACTGAGAGACGAATGAGACTGGGTGTGGTGGTGCAAGCCTGTAATCCCAGGGCTCGGGAGGCTGAAAAATAGGAGGATCACTGTAAATCCAGTCTGTATAGTGAAACCTTGTAGACCCTGTAGCAAATACATTTTTTAAAAAGCATAAGAAATTAAAAGAAGAATTTCTTTGAAAAAAATGCATTAACTTCTCCTTTCAAAATATTAGAAGATATCAATAGTACAATTATTCAAGCACAATGAAATATTACTCAGGCATAAAAAGATAAGTTTGCGGCTTTTATAGGTGAATGGTTGCCACTACAAACTATCTTGGTAAGTGAAATAAATAGGACCTGGATGTGTGAACATGGCATTGCCTTTCTAGTGTGAGAACCTGAAAGAATAAGGTGGATCTGAAAGATACAATAGATACTGTGAAAGGGAAAGAATGTGTTCAATGGCAAGGAAAACATGGGCTGGGGAAAATGACAAAAGAAGGGAAACAGATATATGTAACTTTTTTAACATAATGGTAGTATGGTCTCTTACGGATGTGTGGTGGTAAGCTCGGGGTTGAATTGGACATGACGTCACTTGGTGTTGAGCATTCTGTCCTCTTTCTCCATACAGTGTCTATTGTTATTAATTAAAATTACCTTGGGCTTCTTAGCTAGAAGTAACTAGAATTGTGTTTTGTCTGCTCCCAGCCCCTAAATAAGTAGTGAGGACTGTATAGTCTATGTTGCTAATGGGCAACCCATTTTGTCATGCCAGCAAACAGATTCTACTGCTATTTACTAAAAAGTATCCAAAGAATCTAAAATTAATCCACATAAAGGTTGATGTTTTTAAGTGTTCCAGGTGTCATGGGCTGAATATGCTTTTCCAAAATTCTTGACATATCATTCCCACTACAATTGAATTTGAAGATGAGGCATGTGGGAGATGACTACACTTATGAATCATAGACTTTATTTTACTCATTTTTATTTTCATTATGTTTTATTTCATTAGTATCTCATGTTTGCAGTGCATAGTGATCACGTTCCTTCATACATGGCGACTGCATGCGTGTACACAACACTGTTCTCTTTTCTTCCCTTTCCTCTTGCTGCCATTCCATCTCCCTCCATCTTTTATCCTCTTTCCTTTTGCAAAAGATAAAGCAACAACTGCAGGCTAAATAGATTTAAGTCTTCTAAGCGAGATAGCTCAGTGGACTAAGCAGCTGCTTAGGCAAGTGCAGGGATCAGGGTTCGGTCCCTCCAGGGTTGTGCCAGCCCTGGCCCCACCCCCAGGGCATCCTGAGCTGTGTACAAAGTCAGGGCATGGTGGCACACACCTGGGATCATTACGAGTCCTCACAGTGAGAGCTTGCACCAAACACTGAAATGGAATAATAATAATAATAATAATAATAATAATAATAATAATAATCCTTCAGTGGTCTATCTGGCCTCCTTTCCTCTGTCACTAAAGGATATAGAGAGCAGCCAGAAGTCTGTAAAATGACAGAGAACCATCAGCCAAATTTGATGACCTCAGCAACATTCTCAAACTTAAAAGCTGCTGGACCTGTGAGACAGAAGCTTTCGCTACTTATGCTGCCAAAATTAATTTGTTATAGCAGCTAGAACTGAGAGAGAGTGGAAGAAGAAACTTCAGGTCATTCTGGAATATGATGAAGGATCTATCTGCATGTGTAATTGGAGGAAAAATGCAACGCATCAGAAGATGTTAATGATTAACATAGAGTGATCTGATGAATGTAGTCAGAAAGTCTTTTTTTTAATTGATATCTCCAACGAAAAATCTGACTACTGTGGCTTGAAATTTCTTGTAGCAATAATGTGTGTGGATAGCAGTCTCTGTGTGATCCTGTGTTTAGATGACTTTATGTCTTTATGCACCTTGAGTCACCAATGGTACACAGTTTACTGAGCTACGGGTTTATCATTATAAAAATTACTGCGTTTTTTTTCTCATGAACAATGTAGAACTTTTGATTTTAAATATTTAGAGCCATTACTTTTTAAAGAGAATAAAAGTACTAAAAAGTTATAGATGATACAGAATGTCACTAAATAAGATAATATGAATTAAGCAATGGTTGCTATGTTGCATGATGTTGTCTTCAAATTAGTTGTTTAGATTACCAGATACAGGCATGTACAACTGATTAAAAAAAAGTTATGAGGGCTGACCCGACAGCTCAGCAGACTACAGGGACCGGGGTTTGATCCCTGGTGTGCAGTGCCACCCTCCTTACCCATGGGTATGCTGAGAAGGGGACTGAGAGAGTGTGGTCATGCGCACCTGTAACCCCAGCACTTGGAGGATGAAAATAGGAGGATCACTAGGAGTCTAATCTGTGTAGTGAGGCACTGTAGACCATGTACTAAATGCAAAAAAATATAAATCAGTAAAAATAAGTAGAAATACCATGACACTTTCTACAAAAACATTATAAGAAATTAAAAAGAAGAAAATATTTAAGCATTAATTACTCCTTTCAGTAGACCAGCAGAAATCAGTCATATGATTATATCAAATATCCTGTATATATACATTTATAAATTTATCTTTCTCCCTTCTTTCTTTTGTCCTTTTTCTCAACTCAATTGATCCTTCCCTTTGAACATCTTTTCTCCTTTTCACAATATCTATTGTGCTTTTCAGACTTTATTTAGTTTTTCAGCTGCTAAACTTGGATTAGAGGTCTCTGTACCCAGCTATTCCCCGCCCCCAGCTATTTTTCCAGAAGAACTGAAATCATCACACCACAGCAATATATGTGCACCTGTGCTTATAGCAGCACAATTGGTCATAGCTAAGTCTCGAAAACAACCCAAATGCCCATCAACCTGAGAAAAGGATAAAAAAATTATGTGGTACTTTTACACAGTGGAATATTATTCAATTATAAAAATGATAAACTTGGGCTGGGGAGATAGTTCGGCAGTTTAAGTGCCCAACTGGAAAACACAAGGTCCTAAGTTCCATCCCACGCACCACATGCCGTGGCAGCCCCAGGTTCTAGGACATACAGTGCTGGCCCCAAAACTAGGCATGGTGGTGCATACCTGTGATCCTAGCACCAGGAAGGTTGAGATAGTAGGAACACTATGAGTCTGAACTGCATAATGAGACCCTGTATCAAAAGAATCAAAATGAAAAAAAAAAATTGCAAATAATAATAAAAAGATAAATTTGAGGCTTTTGTAGGTAACTTGATACTAGAGACCATACTCATAAGTGAAATAAATCCGACCTGCATGTATAGACAACATATTGGAACACTATATGCTCTACTAACAGTAATTCAGCACAAAAACAGAGGGGAAAAAATCACGTATTTCAATTTTTTTTTTTTTTTTTGTGGAACCGGGGATTGAACTCAGCTCTTGAGCTTCCCAGGGAAGCACTTATTCCACTGAGACATCTCCCTGGCCCCATCAATTCTTAATTTAGAGAAACTCATATGCTTTAAAAAAATTGTTATAAAATTAATTGGCTTGATTAAAAAAAAAAAGAAGCTACCTTCATCTTCCCTAAGTAAAATTAGATGAGATACTATTATTTTTATCTCTTTAAAATTAAAGAAGACAGATTAAAGTACTTTCGAGCAGGCACGGGGGCCTGGTGTTCAATCCCCAGGCCTGCCGTGCCAGCCCCTTCCCCAGGGCGCACTGAGCTGGTGACTGGGACAGGGAGTGGTGGTGAGCGCCTGTAATCCCAGCTCTTGGGAGACTGAAAACAGGAGGATCACTGCGAGACTGATCTGGTAGTGAGACCCTGAACACCCTGCACACCCTTCCCTTAAACACAACAACAACAGCAACAATAATAATAATAATTATAATAATAAAAAAATATTAAATTTAAAAAGAAAATTACTCTCTTTCAGTCCTGCACTGAGCTGTTGATCTGTCCCACCCCATCACTTTCTCCGAGAGTAACCACCAAATCCTAGTTTCTATTTAACACCGTGTGGTGCAGCTGCAAGGGTTTCGTTGATACCCTTCTAGAGACTAAACCATTTTTACAACACATTATTCCAAGTTACTTTTCTGCAAATGCCTATCTAAACTGAATACCTCCACTAGCACTTTCTGAGCTCCCATTTAAACACAGCTGTAGCTAGCATTTCGACTGAAGAAAGCGCCTCTGTGCCAAAGTAGAGTTAGCTGTAAATTTATGCTGCCAAAGGAGAGTGCCCACGGCGAGTTCCAGTGCATGGTGTGCAGAAGGACCGAGGCAGCGCTGTGCAACGGCTACAATGGAAAGGAAAGGAGGTCATTGTGTTGGGAGTAATTGCTCCCTCCTCAGGAGCAGTGCAGGGACAGGGTGTCTTGGGAACGTATGAATTTCTTATTGGGTGCCTGTATTTTAGGAGTAAAAGTTCTGTTGTAGCACATTTTGGGCAATAGCGCAAATCTTTGTGGGTTACATATTTTTTTCCTTTCTAGCTCTTTTACTTTATGCCTGCCAAAATCTCAGCTAGAAATTTCTAATGTGCTAAATGAGCTAATCTCTAAGGTTTCTTCCAACTTTAAAATTCTACAACTCTGTGGCAAGCAGCACTGCAAATGTACTCATGGCTAGAGTTCGTTCACAAAAATAAAAATGGAATAAAGCAGATGAAGATCCAGGTGCCACAGGCAAAGCAAAGTGACTAACTGCACCAACACAAGTACACTGTGTCCTTGCTGCTCAGCGACTCAGCAGTAATCTGTCCCCTGCTCATTTTTATGCATGGAAATTCACGTATCCTGCAAGTAAATGAATCAATTCCACTTCTGAAAATTCAAAGCATATTAGTAAAGGAAAGAATGGAATCTGCTCACTAAAACGAGGGTATGTTGTGTTTCCTAAGTATTTACCAATTAAGACTAACTCTAGTAGTTAAAGATTAAAAGTTGTATCTATTTAATACTATGAGAATTTTGCTTGGTACAAGCCAATTATTTGATGTATCTAATCAGAATTGTTGTCATGAAAACAATAAAACATAGATATTTTGAAAACAAATCTACCAGTCCAGATTGTAAAGTGATCTCTATACACATTAGTCACATGATACTTTGGCTGTCAACTTTTCACTCCTTGAGAGAACAAATAAATTTATTAAATAAGTAAATTAAGAATTGAATGTGATGGCAAATACGAATCAATGCTTGAGTATGTATTTACAACGTAGATGTCATTGCCTTCTCCTATGTTTCTTACTATAAAAGGTTAGGCGTCTTATTATAAAAGGTAATGCAGGTGCTGACTATACACCTAAATGTAGCAGCAATAACACAAGTAAAATGACATTCCTGCTCTCTATATACCTCATGTGGGAGAGTTGGCTTCTGGGATAGATGGATGCAAACTGCTTTTCTCCCTTGGTTCATGTCTGTCTTTCTTAAGTAGCCACTGAGATTACTCACTTGGATGTTATGCAGAGGGCTAGGGGTGCAAAACGAATTTTTATCTCTGGAAGAAATCAACTGTAGGACGAGAAGCTGCTCGCGGAGGTTGTGTGGAGGTTAGCTGAGCTGTGAGTGCTGAGCAGAGCATCCTGGCTGAAAGGTGTATCTATCAAAATGACTTCAGTCCAACAGCCTGTGAATTTATTCCTGTTTATAAATACAAAGATTGCCAGTATCAGTGCTTTCCAAGCAGAATGAAGTGTTACATGGAGAAGAGTAATGAACTGTGAAGTGTGTTCCTTTTCTCCAAACATGCAGCGATGGAAGCCTGCTGACAAATACAAGTGTTTGCAGGGTCAATAGGAAACCCAGGGTAAAAAAAGAAGTCATAGTGACTAGCACCCTCCGCTCCCACAGGAAGCATCTTTGTAGCTTAACTGTACCTTCAGGGGCTCTGTTCCACCCCCAGATAAACAGCAGAGCTGGTGGTGCTGTGAGTTTGGGGGTTGGGGAGTTCACAGCAATGCATAAATCTCTTGCAGTGCTTCTTCTTCACTTTCTCCCCATTTAACCTCAGTTAGTTAAACATCATTTTCCTTCACCTGATACAAATTACAAGGACATTTCTGTCAGAATAAAAGGATGATACTGACCATTCTTACAAATAATTTGATTAATATGAGGACCAATGTATTCCTAAACTGTTCACATAAGAATGAGAGACCTGAGTGTGGGGGTATGTGTCTATATTCCAGCATTCTCGGAGGCTGTAGCAGGAGGACTGCAAGTTTCAACCCAGCCTTGGCAGTTTATCAATGTTGCAAGACCCTGTCTCAAAATAAAATTTAAAAAATAATAAAATCAATAGAGATTTAGCTAAATTCAAAGATCCTGATTTTCTTCTCTAATACTGGAAACCAAATAGCAACAAAAGAGACAGGGTGGAGGGAGGGTATTCTATTATCTATATGGAATAAAAAAAATTAACATAGACTAAGAAAATGCAAATGTTTCCGTGAAGTGCCCTAGCTAGACATCATTTTTTTCTATCTTTTCAGGGTCTCTCATACTCATAGTGAATCTCCTGCCTCAGCCTCCCCAGCTCTGGGATGACAGGCATGCACCACCATGTCTAGTTTCTGTGGCCCCATTGGCATGCGGTATCAGAGCTAGCACTCAGGTCCTAGTGCTTGCCAGGGAGGTGCTTAGCCTGCTCCTCAGCCCCTCACTCTGCCTTTTTAAGTTAGTTATTCTATTTCTTATTTTACGTACAATAAAAATCTTGTATTAATAACTAAAATAAAAAAAGGTCAAAAACACTTGAATATATAAAAAGGAATTATAAGCAAAAAGAAATTATCAGAAGAGCAGAAATTCTTCATTATTACATTCAGGCACAGTTAATAAAGTATTGATTTTATTGAAATATTGATATATTTCTCCATTATTTCAATTAGCATTCCACAAAATGAGAAGACAGTTTCCTTGGGAATGTGCCCCTGTAAGACTTTATTTATTGAAGTAATTCTCACCGAATAAAAGAAAATTTTGTAAACCACTGGTCATGTGGAAGGCAAAGAAAATTTACTATAATATGAAGCCTTAAAGATTTCTGAAAAAATCAATTCAGCAAGGTTTATAATCATGAAAATAGAATGACAAAAAACATTAAGGAACAGAATAAATCAAGATTGTGATAATCAAAAATAATAGTTTGTCTTAAAAGACTAAGATTAAAAAAGTTCAAAAGGAAGTATATTAAGGGCAAAGGAATAAAGATCACTTAGATATATTATATTATGATTTGCACCACTATGGTTTAGGAAGATAGTGGGAGAAAAAAAAATCCATTTATATTTATGAAATTTAACACTCAAATGAGAAGGAAATATAAAAATTTGTAGACACAAAAATCAGATAGTTGATTGTTTTAAGTAGAATTAAAGTTTTGTTTAAAGACAAATTGTTTGAAATAAAAATTAAATTAATATTTAAGGATTGTGTTAGTTTGATAAACCTATCAGAAAGAAGCAAGGCAAGCTTGAAAGCTCAAATATTTTATTTTTCACAGTACTTTGAGGGCAGGAATCTACAATCAAGGGGCTGGCAGGGTCACAGTCTCTCTGAAGTAGCTCCATTCAGGATCTGCCTACAATCTCTGAGGTCGTTGATGAGAGTAGTCCAATATTCACAGAGTGTCTGCAGTAAGCATGTCTGTCCTCAGGTTTCCCTTTCTACAAGGACGTTGCCAATGCAGATCCAGGTTCTTCTCTGTTCCAGGGTGGCCTTTTCTTAATTTGACTAATTATATCTGCAATAATGTTACACACTACATAATAGTGGTTAGATTCATTGTTTTAATTTTAGTTGAATAGAAGACCGAGTTTATCATGTAACAAGCAAATACTCTGGGCAAGAGAAGGGCCATAATAGAATATTTAGAAATAAATCCTAGAAATATTTACAAAATTAGGTGAGACACTGAGAACCTTTGACAAAAATATCTTCAGAAAGAAAGAGAATTTAATTAAAATAGCTACTAGCAGAAAATCTGACACAAAATGAAATATTAACATCAAATATTTTTCTCTAGTAAAGTATGTTGATATTCTATGCAATTTACTCTGTGTTCAACCTTTCCTTATTCTGAGAACTTTATCAGAGAATGAAATATTTATCATAAGAGCTCCTTTTTATTGTTATAGGTTAAGATTTTTATAAATTAGGATTGGATATCTAAATATAAATTGTTACATGTTATGAGCCACCAAAACATAAAGCTATATCTCATGAAATAAGTTTATAAAATTAATTATCTTTCTACCTTTCATTATTCTACAATATTTACATTTCCAGAGCTAAAGAGTTTGAGAAAATTCAGAATGAAGGAAAAAATCAGTTGTTAAATTGCTCTTGAGAGTTTTTCTAAGCATTATGTAATATAGATGAAGTTTCACTTGACAAATAAATATTATCTTAGATATTTAAGAGATTTATATTAATTTATGTAAACAAGTAAGCTTCAGGTTACAGTATATGTATGTACTGGATAAATTTTGTCCTCTAAATTTTATATACTAAAATTCTACCTGCAATACTCAGAAGTAGTCTTGCTTTGAAATAGGATCTTTTCACATCTATATTTGATAGAATTTTATTATAAGAAGGAAAAATTCAGGTGCAGAGGCTGGGAGTTTGATCCCCAGGCCTGCCATGTTGGCCCCGCCCCTGGGGAGTGCTGACACAGCAATTGGGACTGGGCCCGGTGATGCGTGCCTGTAATCCCAGCTTTTGTGAAGCTGTAAACAAGTGGATCACTATGAGTCCGACGTAGTGGTGAGACCTTGAACATCCTTTAGACCCTTCACTAAAATACAAAAGACAAAAAAGCACAAATTTAAGGATAAATATGCATAATGAAAAAAATACTGTGAAATAAAGGAACATGATCATTTATATTCCAGGGAAAAGTGCTTGGAAAAGATTCATTCTTTATAAGCCCCGGAAGGGACTGCCAATAGTGCTGCCAACATCTCAATATTAGAGTATTAGTATACAGGCAGACCCCTGAGAAAACAGTTTATTCAATAGACCAATTTATAACAATCTTAAAACAAGATGTAGAGGTATCCCTCTCTATATGGAATGCTATGGAATAAACAGAGTTGATAATTTGGAAATAAATGTCTTGCTCCTCAAAGACATTATCAAAATGATGGTTCTCCGGGCCAGCGAGATAGCTCAGCAGCCTGAGCACCTGCGTCGGAAAGTGCAGGGCCCAGGATCCGACGCACAGCACCACACACGCCGTGCTGGCGCTGCTCCCTGAGCCTGCCACAGGACCAGGCGAGGGCTTCGTGGGTGTAGTCCCAGCACTGGGGAAGCCGAAAACAGGAGGATTTATGTGAGTCGAAGCTGTGTAGTGAGACCTTGTACCATACACATTTTTTAAAAAAAATATGTTTCACAAAGTAAATAAATATGCTTTTTACATACAGTAAAATGTATAATTTTTAACAGGAATAAACATTATCAATAAACAGAAAATTAAAATTATGGAAACAAAAAATTTTAACATAAAATTGAATATCATTTGATGTTAACAATATGTAACATAACATTTGTTAGCTTCTTTTTGTTGTTTCCAAATTTTGTACAATTTTTATTGTTTATGGTGCTTTATTTTTATTTTCATTGCTTATTTCTGTTTTTTTCCTTCTTTAAAATGAAAAAAAAAATCTCTTAAAGAATTGAATGTCCTGAATTTCAAAGTAAAGATTAAAATATAGTGAATTCAAACTGGGTTAAGAGAACCCAGTTTTTTCTTCTGATCTAATCAGAAGAAAAAAAAGCCCTAGAAGTAAAAATAACCAGAGCATAGGAGACATGTGATTCTATCTTAAAATGTAACATATGCACAAGTAAAATCTCAAAAGAAAGGAAAGACAATGAGACTGGAATAAATTTAAGGAAGTAATGATTTAAGTAGTGCTAAATCTGAAGACATATACATAGGGAAATTTTAAAATTCTAAAAATCTGTGTCATGGATTAGTTTATATTTGGTATCAAAAACCTTTACATACTTTTTGTCAAATAAATATGTCAGACAAGTCAGAAAAATCTAAAAGTCTTCTATTAGACAAGTAAAAACAGAAATAACACTGCTCTCATTAAAGCTTACAGAAAAGGGCAGGGTCACAGGCCCAGGACAGACTGTTCATCTAGCCTGGACGAGTTTCTGCGCTTTCTCTCCAGCACAAAAGTAAAAGGTATTTACCAACAAAAACTAGGACTTAGTGCCAGAAAGGTCAAATGAAATTTTCCCAAACTTGCCTATGTATCGAATGTTGTGAAAAAATTAGAAAATAATTCAGAATGAAAGTGTGTACTAATTTTCAGATAACAAGCTTATTTAAAATAAATCGTAAAACTATACATATATGTGTGTATATATCACTATTAAAATTAGCAAATTTAAAAAAGTAAAATAATATAAAATATGAAAGGCAAATTGAACTCACGTGAGGTGCCAGGAATCATGTGCTTTTCTCTATAAAAAGAAAATTTTAGTCTTTTAAAAATTCATTCAAGAGCTGGGGAGATGATTCAGTGGACTAAAGTGCTTCCCTGACAAGTGCAAGGGCCTGGGTTCTCCCCCCAAAAATAAAAATAAAAATAAATAAATAAATAAAGATTCATTCAAAGTTCATTCATAGTAAAGCATTCAATTTACTATGGTGTGAAAACAACCCAGAAAAGCAAATGCAAGAGAAATACTTAAGATGAAATGTATTGTGAAAAAGCTTTTAAGAAAATTTCAAGAACACATAGTGGTGATAATTTTGCTATATTTATACACTTTTATAATCAGTATGTCAAAAGATAAACATCTCTAATTTGTGTGTTAACAAAATCACCCTCTCCATCCAAATTTCAGCAGGTACTTTTATAGACATTGAAAATTAATTTTAAAGGTTGTATGGAAAAACAAAAGATTCACAACAGTAAGAAGTTTTTCCTTTAAGGGCCGGCCTATACCTGGGTGGTCTAGAGCGCCTGTTCGGGCAGAGTGCAACAGCCCGGATCCCTGGAGTGCCATGCCTGGGACCCCGCCCACGAGGTGTGCGGAGACGCACGCTCCTGTAATCCCAGCGACTGGGAGGTTGAAAATAGGAGAATCACTCCTAAGCGAGACCGTGTAGACCCTCTCCTGAATACAGAAAAAGAAAAAAAAAATCTTTTAATTCTGTGATCAAAGAATACAAATTCATGGGCTTACACTATGAACTTTTAAGATGCAGTATTAACCAGTGTATTTTTGTGATTCCTAATGTGATCTATCAATGGATCAAAATAAAGTTTCAAGGAACAGGTATTCAAAGATACGATAAACTAATTTTTTTTACACAAATAATAAAGCAAATGACAAAGAACAATTACTCAGAGGAAGTTGCATTACATCTAATATATTTATATTATTTCCGATCTAAGGGTAAAAAAAAAAAAACTTTTTTAGTGATAGAAAATAAAAACATGCAACATGAAATGCTCAGTTAAACTTGATTAAAATTGGAACACCCTTCTCAAGTCCACTAAGAAATTTCAAACTGCAGGTGTAAAGCACAGGGCCTTCAGTTCAATCCCAAGTACTGCAAAAAAATAAAAAATGAAGATGTCAAACTTAGAAATTCTTCATCAATTCTTTTAAGTTAAATATATATGAAAACATTTTAAAACGTTAATAAAGACCAAATGATAATATATAGCAAAAAATTTGAAAAACAATTCAACAAACACATTCAAATGGAGAATATGAAACTTTATTATTCAATGAGAAAACAAAAACATGAGAAGTTACTTGTGTACACTCAAAAATTAGTTGAAATTTGACTATATAAGGAACTGTTAGGGATATGGAAAAACTAAATTATCCTTTCCAGGAAGTAACACAATACTGGGATCAACTTAGAAAAGTTAATGCTAACTGTGTTACAAATATCCGTCATTCCACACCCTGTTGACCACCAAAGAGCCACTAAGCCGTGTCTGTGGAAGAAAACTATATATGGGACATCCATAGTGTTTTTTATAATAGCTGAAAACTATAAATGTTCATCTCCATAAATAACTTAATACATAAAATATTAATAGATATCTATAGAATAATTTTTTCCATTAAAAGGGGAAATGAATTATTTATGTGACTACAAGATGGATCACTTACAAAATCGTTATCCTGAGTGAAAACATCAGAAAAACCAATAGGAACTGCATGAGTTCTTTTCGATAAAAATCTAGGTAATGAATAACTGAACAATTTGAATCACTGTTTGGCTAAGGAAGGAAAACTGCAAACTTGTGAAGCACTAGAAATTTTGCCTGTTAGTATATGAGAAAGGAAGGAGTTCTGCTAACTAAATATGTGCTGCTCATTGCTTCAACTGCATCAAACATTTATTTTACAATCTCAGCCTACCTATCTGTCAATGAAAAGAGAGGACACAGAACTGAGCATCTCAGATTGAGTAACGTGCAAGCAGAAACAAAAGAAAAATGAGTCCTGTGTTGAAATTTTTATCTTACTTGTATTTGTTCCTATAATACTTAAGAGGATCATTGTTTGACAATATCACTATTAACTTTAAGAGCATTGTGCCATTAATATATATAAGCATGATTTTAAGACTTCAGCCAAAAAAAAAAAATCAGCCACAAAAGAATAAATTTAATCACTGATATCCAAAGAACTGACTGTGAGAAATGGAAGATGTAAGTACTTGCCTGGTAAGCGCAGGGTCCCGAGTTCCATCCCCAGCACTGTAGAAAAAAAGAGAAATGACAGATGCACATGTACCATCAGGCTACAGAATACTCATTATATTCATTGTCTACAGCTGTCCTGGTCTGCATTGCCAGCTTGGAAATTGCTTTCAACATGTATCTTCTGTGCTCTATCTGTACATATTAATAAATCCATTTCAGCATGAGCTTGTTAAAATATGTTTTGTGGGAGCTCATGAAAAAAAGGTAACATGGTGGCTCATTTAATTTTATGCAACCTATATTAATATTCAACTTAAAAGAAACCAGAATCATAGATAGCCTTTATTTATAGTCATTCAATATATTTCATGGAAATATTTGGACCTAGTTAATTCATCTCTGAAGCTGTAAGTTTTAACTTTTCTCAGAATATACATTAAAGGAAAATCTCATATATTTGTAATCTGCCATATATTTGTAAATCTGCCTTATTAAATGTTATCGAGTAAAATATCTTAACATTATTAATCATGCTGTATTTTTTATAGTCTTTCTCAAATCACACAAGAATGTAGAATGCCATAGAATTCTATTGCATAAATAAAGAAATGAAACAAATGTTATTCTAAATGCTAAACAGCTGTGTGTATGTGCGTGTTATCTACAAATGCATATTTTAAGCTGAAAACATTTTAAAAGATTTTTCAGGTTAAAATAATAGAAATTTAAGTAAAATAAAGGAATTTATCAAGTTAACATAATGTGAATTTTGTTTTGTCTTATTTTATTTTATTTCATTTTTTTGCAGTACTGGGGACTGAACTCAGGACCCTGTGCTTGCTAGGCAAATACTTATTCTGCTAAGCCATCTCCCTGGGCCCCATAATGTATATTTTAAAAATCAATTCTGGTAGAATAGTAAAAACGTGTTTGAAAAATGTACAAGTAGAAACAGTAAAAAATATTTAACAAATTTTCTACTATTACAAATATTCCTTTTCATGTTTATACGTAAAATGACATTCATGTATTTCCTGCTTTCTAAGTGATGGAAAGTGTTGTCATTAAAAATTACAGGATTTTTTAATATCATGCATGTAAAAATCCAATTACTGTACTTTGAATTATAATCACAAACATATATAAACTAAAGTGTTTTGCCTTTAGCTAAATAGAATAAGATGTTTTCTTCTGTGAACCAAGAATAATATTTAACATTTCTGTATACTTAGTTTTTTTTTTTTTTTTTTTTTTTTTTTTTTTTTTTTTTTTTTTTTTTTTTTTTTTTTTTTTTTTTTTTTGGCAGAATCAGGGATTGAACTCAGCCCCTTGTGCTTGTCAGGGAAGCTTGTCAGGCTCCTTATTCTACCGAGCCATCTCCCTGGTCCCTAGACTTATTTTTAATTTTTAGAGTTGTATAATTTTACAATTCAACCAGGGTGAGAAAGCAATACTCTGTGTTTCCAAAAATTTTAGTACATTATGATTATTACTGAGTTGCTTTATGCAGTAAATTTTATGAAACTGTTGAACTTTAAATTACATAAAATATCTGTGTATCTGTGTCCTAGTCACATCTATCATTAAGCTTTACAAATAGCAAAGGAGCAGTGGCTTTGATGAATATCTCAGTTGTTCGAATCACCGCTTGGGCAAATGCAGTCAGGTACGTAGACGTAGGACGTGGTTTGATTCCCAGCTATAGAGGCTTTACCAGACCTGCCCTTAAGGAAGCATGAAGCAGCAAAAACAAAGAAACAAACAAACAAAAACTCCTTCACAAATAGCAAAGAAGAAACACAAATGTGAACACAGAAAATACAGGAAATTCTTTGCAAACTCTAATTACCAGAAATTAGGTTAGCGCTTAGGATGAGTATGTTTCTTTGTGGGCTTATAATCTCTCTCAGTCTTTTTGGTGTAGTCCATAACTGCTGAGAAACTCTACTTTAAAATTATTTGCAGTTTCCTGAGCTTATATAGAATGATATATCTTTATGAGAAATATTGCAAGCTATATTCTTTCAGTCTTTGCTTCATTAAAATAGGAAATCAGTGCATTATATCATATATATGTATGTATTTGGTCTTCATAATCAATTCAGATACATGGGTACAAGGGCAGCAGAGTAAATGGCTTTATGTGAGTGATACTCAGAAAAAGTAAATGAATATAGTCTGCTTCTTTTTAAATTCACAAAGTTTAAAGAATGCGTTTTACTTTAAAGTCATGCTACCGTTAGGAAACTTGCAAGTGTATATTTGTTCTGATATATTCAAATTTATGACAAAGAATCTGGAATATACAAAATAAAATAAAAATTAGATGAAAGGAAAGCCTTGATATATTTTCTGACAGCTTTATTTTAGGAATTGAATATAATCATTTTCACATTTTTCTAAATGTATAATTTAAAAGAAAATACTCAGCATTCGATTTACATTTTTATAATTGTGCTGTGGCTAGAGCACTGCACTGGTGGTTACATAAATCAAATGAGAAAAGATAATGTAATGTGAAAGTCTATAATTTATATATCATAATCATAAGTTTTACACGAAGTAATAAACTTAAAATGGGAACCCAAAAGTGACTGCCACAATTCTAGCTTTTTATAACTGTAACTTTGTTAGAGATCAAAACCATAGCTTTTGTGTGCCAAGAAATCACTTTACCCTTATGCTACTTCTTCAACCATGTCATTTTTATCTTTAAAATTTTGTTTGGTTATGCTGGTACATTAAAGTTTGAGTAGCACTGTTGCTTCTTGACTTAAAATATTTTTGGGATGCAATCAGTGAATAAATAAGAATTGTCTTCAGGAGTTCAATTCTAAAAGTGAGATATTAGATAGTAACTAGACAGTTATAAAATAATATTCTTACAGTATATGGTTTTACTTTTTCAATGTATATCTGATATTATTGTAACATGGAGATAATTGTAAGTCTAATTTTAAACACTGTAGCCAACATTCCTTAAATGTAGTTAAGTGTGGGGGCAGGGGAGATGGCTCAGTGGCAAGCGCAAGGGCCTGAGTTCGATCCATGGTTCTGCCAAAAATAAAATACAGTAAGTTTTTTACTGTATACATATTGTATGTTTCCTATGGCAATGGAAGTGTGTCACCTTGGCAGTGACAATATGCTTTTTGCCACTGAGAGGATTTAAAAATCACCAATAAGCTAATTTATCTTTTTCCTTCAAAGCATTTTCAATCTTAGTAGTTGACATTTCATCTGCTGTTTCATTTCAACACTCATTTTCACGAATGCTCACGTGGTAGTCTAAAGAACCCATTAGAAAGAAATTTCCATGCAAATGAGAACAGATCACATGTAAATTTCAGCAATCCTGGAATTACAGTACAATCGAGCACATGACATCCGCAGGACGAGTGTTGGAGAGCACCCAGCTTGCCGGAGCTGCGCAGCCCGGGTGGTGGAGCGACAGACACAAGTAAAATTTTCAATTATACTATGAAATTATTAGTGTTTGGGAGCAAAGACATAATCTCATTAATTTATCAGTACAATGTAAGTAACAAGCGAATGTTACGGATATGTATTGCAAAGTGAGTGATCTCAGCTGCTGGCTTGGTGAAGCCACCGTCATTTCTTCCATCTCCTCTGCTCTACATGCCACTCTTGGAGCCAGCGGATGGCTTATAAATGCAGGTGAAGTTTTAGCTTTACTGAGACACTTCACCAAAATGTGTTTGGGTTTAGCTTTATCATCAAGAGAAAAACTAAAAATGCAGGCTTGTTGTCTTGCTTTGTGGGAAACATTAACCACTCTACATTATCTTGGGAACATCTTTCCTTGCTTGGTTTCACTCTGACATTTCTTTGTCCCCATCGTTTTTTATTTTTATTTTTGTGTTTGTTTTTATGTATTTAGAACAGGGTCTATAGGGTCTCACTGCGCAGATCAGACTCCTAGTGATCCTCCTGTTTTCAGCCTCCCGGGTGCTGGGATTACAGGCGCTTGCCGGCACAGGGAGAAGAGCCGGCACAGCATACTGCAATCGAACCAAGTCCCTGAGCTCAGCCTAAGCAGACACTTTAGTTAGCTTAGCTGTCTGGCAGGCCCTGTCCCCCTTGTGTTTGAATGTTCTTTTTATTTTTTATCTGCCTTACTACCTAATTTTGATATTCATTTTCCCTGAAGTAGGATTGTTTTTGTTGTTGTTTTCTTCCTTTTCTTTAAATTAGGGTATTACTAAGATAATAGACATATTTTTATATCTTACGTAAATGTCAGAAGTCTGTATTTCTAAAAGAAACTTTTATGTTTGGAAGTATGATAAATGACAAAAACCTCTGCATAGCTGTCCACTTGCTTAGTAGAGACACAAAGGAAACAAACTAAAGTTTACTATATTACTTTCTTTCTTCTCAATTTTCTTCACATTTATTTCTCTTAAAAACATCACTATTCATTTAATCATGCTTGGTGAAACTATTTGACCTGTGTATTTCCTTTTTTCCTCAATTGCTGCAGAATATTGACACTAACTTTGATCTTTCCACATTTTTGCATCCATTTCCATTTAATGCTACCATGAACATTTGCGTTTCCTCCCCTGTGCCTGACAAGAATCTTGTCAGATTCTTCCTGCTCATTGTTCCTGCAAAGACAGGCAAGTTGACGTGTTATGTATTCTCTGGTGTTCTACACTGACTTCAAAATAAATTAATGGTCCCTTGCCATCTTTAGAGTTAAAGAATATTCTGAGTTAAACCTATTCAAGGCTATCTCAAGATGTTTGTACATTTTGTTTTATTTTTAACCTTCTATCTCCTTATCCACTTCACTTTCTTTCAGTATTTTGAATCTGTTTTTCTTATATATGACATTGGACAATAGTTATGTCACAGTCCTAGTTGTCACTTGATAGGATTTGTACTATATGCTCGTGCTTTTTCCTTTACATCTTGTTCTGTATCGAATTCCTATCCTTAATTTTTATAAGGCTTTTATGTCCTAATTCTATGTATTGTTTAAATCTGAAGATATGTTTCTGTGCTGAATAAATGAGCATGGTTTAAATTTCACCAGATCTGTAACTACACTATGTATGACAATACTATCTTTGTGCTTTCTTCTTCTTCTTTGATATTCATTAATTTTTGCAGCAATTGTCCCTCATTCTTTACCTATTGAAAAGGGTTAGTTTGGGGTATTCCACTTTTCCCAGGGGTGAACTTTGATAATACACTGCATTTTTATACATTGGGAATAAAGAAATGCTACATTGAATGAAAGTGATACGTTAGTGACAAAAATATACCTGTAACGAAGAAAATTTGAATCCTGAACACAAAGTTAATATGATTCATGGATTAAAAGTGACTAGTTTTGTATATTTTTCTTTCTTGAAAATATATATGCCATATTAAAGGGTATGGTACACATCTTACAAGTTTCTGTCGATTAGATAAAATAATTTATGTAACATATTTAAAAATAATTATTAATATTTCCAGTGTTTGCCTTAATTATAAATGTATTCACACATAAAATCTTTCTTTTTTTTTGTAAGAGGGTCTACAGGTTCTACAGCGTCTGATTACATAGATCGGACCCAGCATGGCACGCCAGGAATTGAACCCTGGCACCCTAAGCAGGTGCTGTAGTGTGCTGAGCTATCTGGCCAGCCCTCACACATAAAAATCTTAAAATAGAAGTGAATGATTTTATTTTGAAAATTAGCATGGATGACAGCTGATAGACATCACATATTTGTGTCATTGATTTACATAGATTTAAATTATTTCAAGCAGTTTCTATGTTGCAAATAAAAATCACAGTCCAAGATGTTCATTTCTCTAAAGTTAAGGAGTAAATAACACAGAAACTGTAAGTAAAAAAAAAAATCTTTAAATGGAAGCTCAGCTTTGTCTTGTAGTGTACCTCCTGTCTCAGCTTCCATAGTGTTGGGATTACAAGCTTGCACCACCCATGCTTGGTTCTGGGGCCAGCAAGGCATGCAGTACTGGGGATGGAACCTGGGCCTTTTCGTGGCTAGGCAGGTGCTTAAACTGCTGAGCTATCTCCCAAGCCCTAAAATTTTGTTTTTATGCATATCCATATCTCTTTTATTTAATCATCATTTCACACTACTATGACTCAACAATAGTATAGCAGAGATTGGGTTCATTATACTGAAATACATGTAGATCAGACAAAGCTTTTTCCAATGTCTTTATATATGTCTTTATATTTGTGTGTATGCTTGCTTATATGCGTGTGTGTGAAACAGCAAATATAACAAGTCAAAATCAGAACATAGTAAAGAATTAATAATTGATCATACACCACATTGAGTTAGGTGGACAACATAGGATCTACAAGGACTGAGTAAGTAGATCTATTCAATCCCTGGCTTGCCATGCCAGCCTGCACTCGGGCTGTGCCAAGACAGTGACTGAGACAGTGTGGTGGCACATGCCTATAATCCCAGCATTTGGGAGGTTTCAAACCGGAAAATCACTATGAGTCCGGTGTACATAGTGAGACCCTGTAGACCTGTGTTAACTGTTGCATACTATTTCATTTCATTTAATGCATGCTTACCAAATAATGAATATATATTGACTGAAATATTCTGAATTATGTATTACAATGTGTACTCACATTTTAAAAATACATCTATACAGCATATGAGCCAAATTGTCCATGGAATGAAAGCAACAATATAGAAAATTTAAAAGTTACATAATTGTAATAGCTTTGCAAAATTTGATGAAATATGAATTTTTTATATTTAGTACACGGTCTATAAGGTTTACAGGGTCTTACAACAGATCAAACTCAGAGTGATCCTCCTGTTGTCAGTTTCCCAAGCACTGGGATTATAGGCATGCACCACCACGCCCAGTCTCAGTAGCCATCTCAGCATGGCTCAGGTGCATGGCCAGCCTGGCAATGTCAGGGATCTAACCCTGATCCCTGTGCCTGCCTGAGTAGGTGCTTTAGTCTGCTGAGCTATCTCTAATTTAATTGGTATAAATTACACACTTTAAATTATGACTTACTTTGAATCAAAATGAAACAGTGCATATTTCCAAAATGTAATACAGTTTGATTCTTTATATGATGCTCACTTTTATCATTTTTATGAACTGCAAAATTTTCTGTGCTTAAAACATGCTATTGATCTTAGACTTGTAGAAAAATTAAAAGAATACTATTTTCTCTAAGTTCTAAATTAGTTTATGTTGTACTGATTCTGTTTCCCTAGAGAAACCTGATTAATACATTACCTTCACTTGTGAACTAGATTCAGAAAAGATTCGTATTTCCTCTGTTCTGGGAACCTTCACTAAAATGAATGAAAGCTCATTTTAAGATATTTTTCTCTCAGCAGACGGGTTAAGTCAAACATGCATGCACATTTAAACCACTATACAGCTCTAGGATGCATCCCATCTACCAACGTTGTAATTGTCAAAGTTAACCGAAAATCTAATTCATAGCCATGGAGATGGAGACACAGACTGTGTCTTTGCTGAACAATAATGTAATCAATCTCAGCCATGTATTCAGAAGGAAAGGAATGATTTCAAACTAAGGTACTTGGTACACTTAGGATATTCAAATGTTTGCCAGATAAGCTAAAGGCAGACAGAAGTGATATTAATGAATTATCTTTTTAAGATTATGCCTATTCTTCCTAGTCTTATGACTTTACTATCTTATGTGTGAGTACTCTAATTCCAGTTATAAACTTAACTGTTGTCTGTCATTTAATTTTTGGTATACTACTATTTTTGGATGGCAAGCAATTTATAGAAAACATCTCATTTCTGCTATCTCCCAAACTGCATTATCAATATTGCTATAAACATTGTTAAAATTTTCCATATGTAGTTTTCACATACAAATATGTAGTGTTTTCATATAGTATATATTTTAACACCTAATTGTGATCTGCATAAATATAATTATCACACATAATTTTAACAAAACATATTGCTATTTTTCCAGAAAAGTACTTTATTCTCTGTAGTAGTTTAATGGTCTACACCTGTCATGAATCAGCTTTACTGATCATATTGAATTTATTTTGTTCCTTAATCTTCTGTTATTAGATAAAATTGGAAAATATTGTGCATTCACACACAATTTAAGTAGGGCTTTAGGCATTTAAATTACAACTTGCTATCATGATTTCATTACTAGAATAAATCAAAACAAGAATCAATAAATCTTAGGAAACATAAATGTGTTTTATTTTCTAAATTATACACCTAGTCATGTAGCATTTATTATGACATATACTTGCTGAAAAGAGCTTAAATGATCATTTAGCCCAGGGGCAGTAAATTCATTCTGTAAAGAGCCAGATAGTTAACATTTCAGGCATTATAGCTTATCTTTCCTCCATTGCAAATTCCCAACTTTGAAGTTGTAGTGTACGCAGAATGATAAGATTTTAATATAAATGATAAGATTTTAATAAAGCTGCCTTCACAAAACAGTATATGAGTGAGATTTGGCCTGCAGTAGTGCAGTGAACAGCAATGAGATCTAATATATTTATGTGCCAGATAGAATGACTGACACTCTAGACAATTTGAAGCAATGCCACAGAATTTATGAACATTCCATAATTCACTGAAGATTTTCAATGTAGATGGCACCAATTTTTGTTTTAGAATCCAGCAGAATGAATCCTGATTATGATTATAGTTGTCACTGTCTTTGCCTGTTCTATGTATGTTGTTATGAAAGGTCACACCTTAATTTGTCAAGCAGAAATATTATTTGGAATTTTGACATGACAAATACTTTGGATTATCTTACCAGGTCACATGAAATATTCATCTAAAATATACCTTTTTGGATATGTATTATTTTTATTTGACTAAATAAAATTCTAAGTTGGGTACAACGGGGTATATCTATGTTTTCTTCTTTTCAGGAAGCTCAGGTAACTGAACTCAAGGGTTCTAGGTCAGCCCCCACAACAGAAACCCTGTCTCAAAAAGAAAACCCTAAACTGCAAAGCAAATTATTTCTCATATATATGTTTAATGATTAAACAATACATGACCTGCAAATGTTTGTATACAATTACAAGAAGATATTACTTTTTCAAGATAATTTGTTGATTATTAAAGGACTAATTCCTCCAAAGTAAGTGTTTTGATAATAATACAGCTACTGGTGCGTAGCTGTATTAGTGTGCTGTAATTGAATAAAACTGATTGAACATTTCAGGGGCCTGGAAGATGGATCAGTGGAATAAGCGCTTCTCTGGCAAGCACAGCGGTCTGAGTTCAATCCCCAGTTCCTCAAAAAACAAACAAACAAACAAACAAAAAAAAAAAACCCTGAACATTTCTAAGTAATTTTACATATCTCATGTTCAAATTCAGATCAGGTTAAGATAATAGGAGAATCCACATTCTTTTCATTGTTAATGAAATTTAAAAAATGACTGATACAAAAAGCATAGTATTTTTATATTTTCCCAACTATTTTAATTCTTCAAATGTTTGAAAGGAGAGTGAAGGGAGAAAAAGGGACAAGAAAGGAAGTACTATGAGTTGTGTACATATGGCAGTATATGGACCATACACATGTACTAACAAACTACAGTGAAAATTTTAAAAATTGAGAAATGTTAAAAATTATCAAGTTATGTTGACAGATGTATCACTCCATAATGTAAATGTATTATATATCATAAACTTATACTATTCAAAAGTGAAAAATTGTTCTTGAAAAATGGAAGCATAGACCAAGTTACATTAAAATTTTTTTATTTTTATATTTGCCTATTAGATGGGATGTATCTTTTATATGTGGATTTGGATGAAATGTGTTTTCTTCAGGTTGGCCACTTTTCTGGATCCTGTGATGAAAAACAGATACTGAAAATGAATTTAGATCTAGAAATTATAAGATTAATCTTAACAACAGCTGGTATTTGAATAGACTATAAAGGCAGTATGGAATATGATTGAAATTATTCTCATGATTGTTAGAAAATCTCTTAATTGCTGTTTTAGTCAGCATTTTTAAGGGAGCAGATTTAATGTAGGATAAAATTTATAGGATTATTTTATAGTACTCAAGAGTCCAATGTAGAAGAGTGCAGGAAATCTGTCCTTGCAGTGGACACCCAAAGAATCCAGCTGATTTTTTACAGGGAATTGCATATAATGTGGGTTTTTTTTTATCTTTTCTACTGAGATCCTATGCCAATATCCTGCATCCCACTGTCATACCCTGATGAGTCCAGCTGAAGGCCTAGAGCCCACTGCAATCTCATGTAAGTCTGAAACAAAAACCTGTGTTATGAAGGTGGAAATGTTAATGGTAGACGCTAGGAAGAATGTGCCAGTGGGACGAAGGAACTGTCCCAGCAGGCTGGAATCACAAGGCATCACTCAAGGTGACCATCGGAACTCCGCCACAGAAACCCACAGCTATGATCAGTAACAGCGAATACCCACGCCACTCCCATCATCAAATGTCATATCAGGAAAGCCAGCACCGCAAGCTTTTCCAGGAGAATCAACAACACTATCTTCTCCATGTCTTCTGCTTTTATTCTGTTAGCAAGGTTCCTCACAGGGGTCTTTCATCCCTAGAACCATGCTGATTCAGTTCAGCTGGGGATTACAAGCTGACCATTGGTTAATCCACCATAATCCACCTCTGCCCAACTTAATAGTCAGACACATTTCATTAAACCGTAGTCTCCAGTGGCAGATTTGTAAAAAGTCAAGAATTTTTATCTACTCAAATTTATATTTTATATATATATAATACATTATATTAATCAATATATATTATTTTATAAATATATATATATGCAATAATTTATACACCAAGGAAAATATTAAATGGGGCTTAAAATGCAAGTTCAAAATTATAATACTTTGATTAAATAATCTAATTATGAATAGATATCTAAAAATGTTAAATTCAGGGCCATGAGGTAGCTCAGCAGCACAAGTACCTTCCTGGCAAGTACAATGTCCAGAGTTCTGCCCCTGGTACTGAAACATAAAGATTAATAAAAATACTAAAATCATATCAAGAGCTCTACTAGAATCACAATACTTTCTTCGCATTGACTTTTAACAACAGGGCATGACAACACTAAGAGATGGCCCAAGTGATGTCCTGCATTTCCAATATACTCCTCTCTTCTGGCAAAAGGCTTTAGGTCACTTTTCAATGCCCTGTTTCCTCTCAACAACCACTGTTCTCTGTTTTATCTTTATTTCCACAGCCCCCCTGGAGCCTTTCCTCTGGCCAAATGCTTCGAGTCACCCTGCTGGATCTTCACTCTTCATTTTGAGCATAGGTCTGGCCAAAAGCTCTCAAAAGTACCATGCAACCATCCCAACAGTAGACAGTACTGAAATTTGTCTTTCATCCATGCAATATCTCTAACACAAGAAAAGTCACACCAACTTCCTGCCAAAGCACAGCATACATCACCTGGATACCAGCAGTCAGTGCAGTTTTCCTCCACAGAAGCCTCCTGAACATCATCTTAGTTGGCAGCATTTCCATCTTTACTCTTATTTTCCAGGCTATGACTAGAGTTTCCCATATAGAATATATAGAATACATGGTCTACCTCTTTTGACAGTTTCTCAAAATCTATCCAAATTAATTCCCAAGGCTCTTAAGTCACATGGTCAGGCAACATCACAGCAATGACCACACATCTTGGTACCAACAGGTTGTTTAAAGAAATAGTTTTAATACAGGACACATAAGTAAAATGTGATTAGTTTATATTATTCACCCAAAGAGTCAAATGCAATAGAGTGCAAGAAATTTGGCCACAAACTAGAGACACAAAGAATCCATTTGAGGGCCTGGATCCCACAGCAATCCTGGATCCACATGAGTCCAGCTGAAAACCTAGAGCCCATGGCAATGGTAGTGTTTCTATTTTCAGTGAATCTATTCATCCACATGTCCAAGTGGGGGTCTAGGACACACTATATTGTCTCATGCATTAAGAATCTGCTCTGGGAAGGCCCAAAAGTCAGTGGTGGAAGCTAGAAATTTTGTACCAGCCTGATAAAAGGTCTGTGCTAGCTGGTTGAAAGTCATACACTAGCATCATGGAAGGTAAGCATCAGAACTACCCTAAACAAACTGTAGCTATCCTAAGTAACAGCAAGTACCTGAACTCCGCTGACATTGAGAACAACCTTGTTCATACCAACAAAGTCAGCATGACAAGTTTCTCCACAAGAATCACCAGTCCAACACATTTCCCTCTGTTTCTGCTTCTGTGCTGTTGGTAGTAATCCTCATGTAGGCCTTTCACATGGATAAAAATGCTGACTCATTTCAGATGGACAATACAAGTTGATCATTAGTTCATCACAGTTGCTTTCCTCATTTCTGTGACAAAATAGTAAAAAAATAAAATAAAATAAAGGAGGAAAGCTTCATTTTTGGCTCACATTTTGTAGAGCTATCAGTCCATAATTGGATGGCTCTTAGGCATGCAGCATGGCAGAGAGACATCACAAGATAGAGACAGTCCATAGCAAGGTTGGCAGGAAGCAGCCAAAAGCAAGCAGCCTTTCTCTTTTATCCCTTCCAAGGGAAATCCAGGTGGGTGGTACCACCCATACCCAGTGTAAGGTTTCTATTTTCCAGTAAATCCATTCAACCACACCCAGGATTATTATAATTCCAACCAGTGGGCTAATTTAGTATTATACAACTTTACTTCTAATATCACAAAAATTCCAGCTAACCCTGAAAAAATTACCTATAATATCATGAGAGTTTAGGGGAACACATAGGCTCATGCCTTAAGAGGACCTAATTGAAATTCTGTGCATTTCTTTTTCAAGACTAAAATCAATATAATTACTATTCCAAATGAAATAATACAACAATTTAATTTATTCTATGTACTTAACTATCAAAGTAAAATAAGAACGTAGAGGATTTGAGAATGCTATCAAAATTGTAAAATATAAAATATAAGCTTTACGTTATTTTACAGATAAGTGAAATGGCCAATAGTAGGAAATGCAAAGTGTATTGAGAAAAGCAGACTCTTATAAAATCTTAATGTAGGTCTATTTTTTTAACCAATCTGTCCTTATCAGTAAGATAAAGATATTTTATTTCTAGAAATTCAATCTATGGATTTGGTGAAATTCTTTTTTTTTTCTTTTTGTTTGTAGAACTGCAGGTTGAACTCAGGCCCTTGAGCTTGCTAGGCAAGCACTTATTCTACTGAGCCGTCTTCCTAGCCCAGTGAAATTCTTTTGATGTGAACATATAAACAAACATTCCTAACACTTTGTAATAGCTGACAACAAGAAATAATGAGGCATCCATAAATATTAATGGAGGAAAATAGTTTTGGTAAATTCAGATAATGAATACTGTATTAATATGTAAATTAATGTTTAAGAAGACAAAAATTATAGCTAGACATAAGAAATAACATAGACAATACAGTCAGTAAGATCATGTTCAAGTTTAAAATTTACATGTATATATATATATATATATATATATATATATATATATATATATATATTCAAAAAATTTTTAAAAACCCAGAAAGGTACCATTTACTATCAAAAATAACATAGTTATGCCCTTGTAAGTTATGTACAGGAATAAAGTAAACAAAAGAAATTATCTTTGTAGGTAGCTGCAACATTCAATTTCTTGAGTTAGATATTATTTACATGCTAATTTACCATGTTACTATTAATTACCTTTACTTATCATACTATTTATTCTATCAGTGTTTATTATATATAAATTTTGTGGATTATCATTCACTAAATAAAAATTCCGATTTTTGAAAAAATAATTAATTAATTGATTTGTTTATTTATTTATTGCACTAAGAGTAAAACTCAGGACCTCATGGTTGGAAGGCAGGAACTGAGCTATACTTCCAGACCAAATTGAATTTTTTTTTGATATTGTTAAGGAAGTGTCTACAGGGTGTTCTGGGTCTCACTGCTAGATCAGACTCCTGGTGATCCACTTGTTTATAGCCTCCCAAGAGGTGGGATTACAGATGAGAAAAAATAATTTAAAGAAAAAATATATTTTATCCTAGGAATGTCATGACAGTATTCCAATTTATTTTATGTAATAACATAATCAACTATTTTCTATATGATTTGTATGCATAGCACTTATAACAGGTTATCATGCTTTTAAACAAACTAATAGGTTGTTATAACACTGATGCAAGTAAAATGCAAGAAAATAATACTTTAGAAGATATTTATCCAGGGATTTTAATTCCTCCTGCTTGTCTTTTATTGATGCTACAAAGTTACAGTGATAAAATCTGCATGGTACTGGCAAAATAAAGAGACATGAGGATCAATGGAACAGATTAGAAGATACTGACACACTGGAAAACACACTCAGCCACCTTATCATTGACAAAGTCACCAAACATGTCCAGTGGAAGAAACAGACTCTTTAATTAATGTTATTGAATAAGCAAGCTTTCTTCATGCCAAACACTAAAATTAGACCCACACCATGCACTAATTTAAAGTCTAATTGATCAAAGATTTAAATAATAACATAGAAACTAAATCTAGTGGGGGAGAAATTATGCAGAAATATTGAAGACATATGGGTAGGCAGAGTTTATGAACAGAAATCAATCAGCCTAGGAAATATTTCACAGTATCAACAACCTTTCAATCTCATTCTATTGAAAAGTTTTTACACATCAAAACGAATCTGCAAAACAGTAGAAAGAAAACCTATGAGTTGGGAAAATAAATATTTAGCTGACTGTTCCTCAGAAAAAGGATATCTATCCAAAACTATAAAGAATTAAAAAAAAAATCAGGCCCCCTAAATTCAAAGTCTCAATCCATAAATGGGCATCTGATATGAATATATACTTTTCATATGAAAAAATAAAAATGGAAAATATATATATATATATAAAATATATATATATATATATAAAATGTTCAACATCATTGATCACTTGAGAAATACAAATTAAAACGACACTGAGATTCCATCTCATCCTGGAAAGAATGGCTGACTTCATGAAGTCCATCAGTCGCAAATGCTAGAGGGGCTGTGGGTTTATCAGTATAGAGATTCCTTAAAAATCTACAATTAATGGTCCCATTCAACCATCTATTACCTTCCTGGATATTTTTCCAGAAGAACTGTAAACATCATAGCACAGTAATATATGTATACCCATGTTTATGGCAGTCCAATTTAGCTCACTAAATCTTAGAAATGGCCTAAATCCTTATCAACTGACACATGGATAAAAAAGATATGGTATTGTTATACAATGGAGTATTATTCAGTTATAAAGAGCAATAAACTCTAGGCTTTTATAGGTAAACAGATGCAACTTGGGGCCGTATTGAAACAAATCAGACCCACATGTGCAAACAACATATTGGTCCCCTACTGTAAGAACCTGAAAAAGGTTCTATTCAATTACATATATGTTAATTGAATGTCTTTTGTGGACTAAGCACAATTTTAACTTCTACGATATACAGAGTTAAAAATACAGTTTCCAGGGCTAGCCAAATAGCTCGGGGGATTCAAGTGCTTGCAAGCAGAAACAGGGATGGAGAGGTTTGATGCCAGGGCCTGCTGAGCCATCCCAGCCCTCAGGGGCATACTGAGACTAGGCACGGTGGTGCATGCCTGTAATCCCAGCTCTTGGGAGGCTGTAAACAGGCTGATCACTATGAGTCTGATCTAGTAGTGAGACTCTGAACACCCCTTTCCTAAAGTACAAAACATAAATAAATAAAAATAAAAATACAGTTTCCAATATTCTTACCCATGTGTACATAATACTTTGCTAATGGAAGATAAACAATAAATGCTGATAGCAAGTGAGTAAAACTTATCGGGGAAAAGAGAAGGGAACAAGACAAATGTGAGACTAGTGATGCTCTAAGCACTGAGCAGCAGAGCAGAGGAGGAGATGTTAGCATCGAGACTAGCGGGGTTAAGTGAGCAAATGGTACTTGTGTCCATGGGAGGAGATCACCTGAAATGGCAGCTTGCCTGACACATTCCAGAAAGCGCCCTAAACCCAATGGCTAGACTGTGGCTAGAGGGAGAAAATAGACCACGAGGCGGCAAAGGGTGTAAAATGCCATTGAGGGTATTATTAGACATTATATTTTATTTTGAGTGAGATGAGAAGTGCCTGGAGATGTTTAAATGGAAATGTGGTGTGACATTCTGACAAGACCATTTGATCTATGTGCTGAGAACAGACTTTGTGAGCACAGGATAGGGGAGGTGAGGAAATGGATTAAAATGGCATCGAAACAGCCCTGGCAGGAGGCACCGCTGTTCTGTATGAAAGTGGTAGCAATGAAGGTGCTCAGCACTGAGCCGGATTTGGGTTCCGGAAGTCTGGTGAAAGCTTTCACTGTTTGTTTAGAAGCATTAGCCACGAAGTAGCCTGTAAACTTCAAACGAATGAATACAGAAGAAAAATAGAAATCTCTAAATTCTGTCACTGGCGAGTTCCAAAGTTAAGTGATCATGAAGTTTATTAAGCAACATCATTAGAAGAGATGAAGCCTAAGGTTAAGGAAATATTTGTATTCAGGGTCTGAAGCAGTTAAAAGATTCAAAGAATGAGTCAAGTTATCAGTTCAGTTATGGTCTGCTGATTGGATCAAATGGAATGAAAACAAAGATCAGTCCAGTAAAGATAGCATAATAAGCTCTCAGTGAGCTTAGTGAGGAAGGAAATGAAAATTTACCTGGAGTAGGTTCAAGAGAATGAGAGGACCCTGAAGGGAAACTGGCTATGGCCACTGCTTTCTGTATCCAAAGCTGCAAAGGAGAGAGCCACGGTTGTAAACAAAAGGAATGAAGTGCGTGGAGATTTGTTTTGCTTTTTGCTGTTATTTAGACAAAAAACTAACATAGAAAAGTTCAGACAACAGGAATTTCAATGAGGATAGCCACTAGGATTCCTGTGCAAAAAGAGGAACTGGATTCAATGTTTGTTTATATATCTATCTACCTAATTAAATTACAGAAACTACTGTATGCACTAATTATTATAGTAAGTGGTATTTCAAGAGCTTTTTGCTCTTATATAGAACAAGTCCTTTATTTACAGTTATCAGTGAAAAGTTGGCATGCACAGACACAAGGTGAATCATACAGTGAGTAAGGTCAATATGGGAAAGAATGTCAAATTCTAATAAGGTTATTGCAAATATTTGATGAATTAACAAGCAAGACCAAAGCTGATGGTAAAGTAACTCCTGTGGGAGGCGTTACTCCAGAAGGAAATGTGAGGTGTTGGCATAAGAAAGTGGAAGAACAAGTGGACTGGTCAAAGGAACATCATTGTGGGCCCTCAGGAAGGCCCTCTCAGGATATGTGAGAAAGGAGATGAATCTAAGGTATGGATAGCCACAGGAGCCCAAGCGTTCTGAACAGGAGAGCCAATCGGTCCGGAGACCATGCTTTTAGTCAGAGCTAAGATGCCAACAAAACAACACATTGGAGTAAGATAACAGAGCAGGCCTAAGTCAAATAGACAATTCCACTGGTTGATCATGGAAGTTGAATTTGGACAGAGAAAAGTGAGACTGTTATAGGTTTTAGACTCATAAAGTTGTTAGCAAGTCAATGACTGCTTCTTTCCCCTGTTTGCATTAACAAAAACGACTGAAATGTTGAGACTTACAATGAGTAATCAGTTTTTCTTAGTTTTTATTTATTTTAAATTTGCATCTTTCCATTTGATCATTGAGAAGATGAATAAAATTTTGCAATATAATCAATAGGATTTATTTTGTGTTTAGGTTGGAATGCATATAATAAGAGATGAAAATTAAAATATATTTGTGAGTTCAATTATAATTGAAACTTCCAATCTGGCCACAAAGCAGACACATCATTTGTTGTGACTTCGTCTGTGTGCTTTGGTTTGTGAAAGATGAGATACTGCAGAATAACGAGGCAGTGGTCCATCTGGCTCAGAAGCTGCAGGCCTCAAATTATATTCTAGCAAAGACATATTCTCGTTTTCTTAGCTTCTGACATGCCTCCTCAAATCAATATTTCAATCATTATGTGATTGACACAATAATACCTGAAATGAGACACCTGGTAGCTGAGAGGATCAGAAGTCAAATGCTGGAAGAGATTCCACTTGAATGCACTGGAACACCGTTCCAGTCGGTCGCTTTCGGCAATGAAAGTTAGTGTCCCTGTGTGGTCCTTTAAAACCCTCCACTTAAGATAAAAATAAAAAGTGAATATAGCATTAGCTGAAAAGGTTCCAAATACTTTGCTTAATTGAAAAATAAATTAATTTGGTGTTTGAATTTTCCAAAATATGAAAACAGAAGTGCAATGTTTTCTATAGGACTTGTTGGTGTCTCAGTGTACCCTAGAGAGAAACAGTGGCAGGAATGAGGAAAAGACAGAGGAGAAGACAAGAACTGGATCAGGTGCCAGCCCAGTGCCTGACTAGCAGATGACCCCCAGGGCAGCACTAGAGGTTTTTACATCTTTGCAAAGTTAGTGTCATGGGAAACAAAGCTGCCTAGTGACTAAAAGCTGACACTGGCCAGGCAGGGTGCTCTTCTCAAAACTGAGGGAGCTTGTATATGGCACTGTGCCTTTGTCACGGGCTCACACAATTTCCAGCTTGTGCTGCTCCCAACAAACTGAGAAAAATTGATTTCAACAAGCTGAGTTTGCCCTCACACTACCTAAGCATTACGGCTTGCTTCTCAGTCTCCACCCAAAGCTTCGAGCACTCATAGGTGGGGTTCATGAGAGGTGGCTGGATTGCGGGAATGTGATACTGGGTATGGGCGTAAGGTAATCAGGTCAGGACATGGAGAGGAGGGGTGTAGCTGCAGGGGACAGATGCACTAAGAAGGAAGTCCCCGCTTGAGTGTCAATGCCACAAACTAACAGGCTCAAAACCTGGGTGGAATAACAGGAAAAGCGAGAAGGGTAGGTTTATTGCCCGCTCCTCTATCTCCCTGTCATGGGCTGTTCATCTTCTGTTGTTCTTCTCTGCCTTTCAGCCCTGGCTTTGAGTCAGCTGAATATGGACGAAGCCTTCTAGAAACTGAGTCAAAATAAACTTTTCCTCCTTTAGCTTGTGGGTGATGTGTAGCTTTTCTCAGCATAATTATGGTACCAGATTTTTAAAAATCAGTTTTTTCTCACATGTTTAGTATCCACTTCATTCAAGTGCATGGCAGACTTAGATTCACAGTTTTGTCAATTTTTGGCAGAGCTGTGTGAGGTTAAATGAAAAGAAGGGTGCTCCTCACCTCCAGGGTAGACCTCTTCATTCCTGTGGAAGACTCTCTCTCCCTCTCTCTGTCTTGCTGTCTCTCTCTCTCTCTCTCTCCCCTCCTCTCCTCTCTCCTGTGCTGTTACATTGGAAGAGGTCCAAAATTAAAAGTAAAAAGTACTAGGTACAGAAAAATTGTCAAACGGTGCCCTCCCCAATTTTCAAGATATATTTATACACATTAAAAATTGTTATACTAAGCCACAGCAAAATTTGTTTTCTTTATTGTTGTTATTGAAACTCATCTATAATATCTGTGTGACTTATAGCAAAAACTTAACCTTCCCCAGATCTAGCAGTCTATTCTGCAATTTCAAAGCCATGAAATGAATATATCTTAAATATTAAAAATTATCAAAGGTTGACCAGAGAGCTCAGGGGATTAAAACTCCTGTTTAGGCAGACTCAGGGGCCAGGGGTTTAATACCGGGGCAGGCTGTGCGGGCCCCACCCCCGGGGTATGCTGAGATGGCATTTAAGACTGGCCATGGTGGTACGTGCCTATAATCCCAGTTCTTGGGAGGCTTAAAACAGGAACACTACATGTCTGATCTGTGTAGTGAGACCCTGTACTAAATACACTAAAAAAATTATTTTTATTTGATTCTTATGTTTAAAAATGAGAACTATCAGGCTTGGTAGGTATCTTGGTACCTGCCTGGCACCAAGTGCAAGGTCCCAAAAGAGATCCTTGGTACCACATGCGGAGCGAGCCCAGAACACCAGGCATGCCATGACAGCCTCAGACCTAGGTGTGGTGGCTCCTCCCTGTAAACCCAGCACTGAGGAGGCTGAGACAGGAAAATCACTATGAGGCTGAGTGGCATAGCAAGGGTCTATATCAAAAAATAAATGAATAAATAAAATACATCGTGAGCCCATAATATTAAGCTGAGCTGTAAATGGATATGGTCGACAATTTCTTTGAATAACTCCCTATGGTTGCAGAATGCTGAACTGTGTTGGATTGTGGTGTCGAGTTCAAGAACCTAAGGTAGTTGAATGTCAATGGAGTGCCCACTTTTGACAGGTGTAGACAAAGGAAGGGTTGTAGAAAGAAAAAA
>PVKA01024951.1:0-33577 GCA_004027165.1 Ctenomys sociabilis
GACCAGGATATGGAAACCAAGGTGGTGGATACGGTGGTGGTGGAGGAGGATATGATGGTTACAACGAAGGAGGAAATTTCGGTGGTGGTAACTATGGTGGTGGTGGGAACTATAATGATTTTGGAAATTATAGTGGACAGCAGCAGTCAAATTATGGACCCATGAAGGGGGGCAGTTTTGGTGGAAGAAGCTCTGGCAGCCCTTATGGTGGTGGTTATGGATCTGGTGGTGGAAGTGGTGGATATGGTAGCAGAAGGTTTTAAAAAAACAACAGAAAAGGGCTACAGTTCTTAGCAGGAGAGAGAGCGAGGAGTTGTCAGGAAAGCTGCAGGTTACTTTGAGACAGTCGTTCCAAATGCATTAGAGGAACTGTAAAAATCTGCCACAGAAGGAACGATGATCCATAGTCAGAAAAGTTACTGCAGCTTAAACAGGAAACCCTTCTGGTTCAGGACTGTCATAGCCACAGTTTGCAAAAAAGTGCAGCTATTGATTAATGCAATGTAGTGTCAATTAGATATACATTCCTGAGGTCTTTTATCTGTTGTAGCTTTGTCTTTTTCTTTCTTTTCATTACATCAGGTATATTGCCCTGTAAATTGTGGCAGTGGTACCAGGAATAAAAAATTAAGGAATTTTTAACTTTTCAAAAAAAAAAAAACATCAAGTGCTATACAAAGTATTATGCAACACAATGGTAAGTGTGATTTCATATTGAGTCTTATCTTTTTTTAAGGGACAATAATTTAGGTTGCCAGGAGAGTATCTAAATAGGGACACTGGGGCTGGGGAGAGATAGCTTGGCGGTCTTAGGGCCTGCCTAGCAAGAGCAAGGTCCAGAGTTTGATCCCTGGTACTTCATGCCTAGCCAGCTCTGGAACGCTGGGCACATCCTGTCAGCACCACACCTGCCTGTAATCTCAGTGCTGGAGGACAAATAAATAGAACAAACAAACAAATAAATACAAATAGGGACACTGTGAAAGAGTTAAACTCAATCAAATTCAGGTATGCTGTTAAGGAACAGATGTCTAAGCATATGGCAAGGGTAAAAGGAGGGAATAATACTCATCATTTTGATGGGGGACAAGAGTGTAAAGCTAACATCTGTAATCCCAGCACTCTGGAGGCTGAGGCAGAAAGATTGTTCAAAGTTCATGTACTGCATAAGGAAACCTTGTTTCCAAAAACAAAAATCAAAACAAAACTCATAAAGAGGTAAACCTAAAAGGGCTTTAGGTGAGCCTAGGAGAAATAGGATAGGTCAATACAACAATGAGAAAAAAATGATTACTGAAAGAATCTAGATCTTGCCTAAATAACACAAAGATTTTGATATGAGGGATATATGTAAGAAAATATAAACAGAACTAGCCACATAAAGCACTATGGTTTGGACATAGCTTGTCCTAGATTAAAACTTAAGTTTAGATTTAGTCTACATAGGATAGCGTTGAGAGGTTGGAGGCTTTTAAGAGGTATTTTAGCTAAAGGGTAGCCATTGTCTGCTCTTTTCAATGGATGAATGTTTTTCTTGCAGGAATGGATTAGCTAATGTGAAAATTTATTTCCCTTTTCCTCTCCTGAACATACATACTGCCATAATATAAGGTCTTAATTAGAAGCCAAGTAGATGCCAAGACCATGCTTTTGGTCTTCAAGAATGGTGAGACAAATTAACTTCTTTCATTATAAATTACTCAGTCTCAGGTATTCCATATGGCAACAGAAAATAAAGATAGATGAAAAACACTACCAAGCAGTATAGGTGAAATACAATGAACAGAGAAAAGCAATCAGGGTCATGAGTGTTAAATCTGAAAAGATTAAAATATTTAGCTAAGAGACTACTATTGCGGAATTTAAATTAGGCATGTTATGTATAAATCTTTAAGGGAAGAACCAAAATGAATGGGTACATAAGAGAACAACTACTTCAGTTGTTATACTGTCTACTGACCAAAACGAATGGTATAAGAATCATATGTGAAACCTTCGTCTTATTTAGGGGGACTGAGAAGGTTATAACCTTTAAAATTTTATAATCTGTATAAAAGTTTTATCAGCTCATTTCAAAGAGGAAGAGAATAAATCTCACTACAAAGCCTTAGGCTACGGAAGGTTTGGCTTCAATTAGATATCTAAAACAAGAGAAAGAAATTAACCAGCTCTCAGAAGAAAAAAAATCATTAGAGTGAAAGTAACAATAAAAAAGATTATTTAATACTCACATCCTTTTGTAAAAAGTAACTGGAAATAAAGGTGGGATTTAAGAAAGCAATTCACTGAACACAAGACTCATGATTCTATCAAACACACACACACACACACACACACACACACACACACACACTATCTATCTCTTCCTCATTTCTGCAAGAGTTCAGTGACTTTAAAAATTGATGGCTAAGTCTTGGTAACCAACCTGAAACCACTGTTTTCTCCTCCAAATCTGATCTGCATATGAGGTTTTAAAACCGATTAATATGATATAAATTTAGAATACTTTGTTATTAAGTGAAAGAACTAGTGGTAGGAAATAAAAACATGAAAATTTAAAGCAGTTCCTAATTAAAAAAAAAACAACTGGCTGAACTGTGTGTATATATATGCTTGAAGGTGCATTACACAATTCTATATTTTCTCACACTGAAGAAGAACCTAGTTAAATAAATCAACCTGAGATGGGTTTAAATGCAAAGGTCCCCAGTTCACATGGGATTAGATTAACAAAAATGTGGAATACAGGTTTGCATTTATTACTGGAATGAAAGGCTTTAAATTGATAGGGAAGGTACAAATTCAGGAAAAATACTATATACTAATTAGATTTTCCATTAGATGAGTTATTAAAGGAAGGAAGAAAATACTGTTTTTTTTTTTTTTTTTTTGAGACAGTCTCACTCAGCCATCTAGTCTGGACTTGAACTAACTACAGAGCCCAAGCTGGCCTCCAACTGGCAGCTATCTTCTACCCTCAGCCTTCCAAGTGTTGGGATTACAGACATACACTACCATGCCCAGCAAGAGAATCTTTTTTAAAGTCATAAATTATAAAAATTAAAATTAAAAAGCCAACTTTGTGATGGTCTTTCCACACTAAGAACTCATAGTAAAAGTGGTGTATAAAATTTCTATGTGGTCTTTTATTATAATTCTCTGTCTCTTTCCAAAACAATTTTTAAAACTATTTTCACTATATAACAAATATCAGATGTATTTCCTTTTTTTTTTTTTTTTTTTTGAAACAATGTATTCGGTACATGATCTCACTATGCAGCTCAGACTCATTGTGATTCTACTCTTTTCAGCCTCCTCAGTGCTGGGATTACAGGCAAGTGCCACCATGCCCAGTTGGCTGGCTACACTGGCAAGGGATGTGGTACTGGGGATTGAACCAGGCAGGTACTTAGACCACTGAGATATCTCTGCAGCCACAATATTTCTCTGTAAAGTATTTATATTCATATAATATGCTTACACAACATTCTAACATAAAGAATTACCATAATTTTATACTTATAAGCTTTTGTATGTTGATTCTCTAATTGGATTCTAATTTTTATTTTAATACAATTAGAGCACATTTAGTAGTTATTTGTTTAAAGTTATAGGAAGGTTTACAGATTAAAGCGAAGGATCTTACCTAGGTAGATTAACACAAGGCTATCTATATTTCATTTAATTTAGTATACATTAAAAAGTCAATTTTAAAATGTTTTGTGTTTTATTACCTGTTTGCAATATATTGAAATACATGTACATAACACATCTTTATTCTTTTTTATTCCTCTTCTCTCCATCTCCAGATTCTTTCATTATAATTACTGTATTTATTTCACGTTTATGATATACTGCATGTTTAAATTCATTGTGGTTATTTGATATGCATGCGTGACACATTATAAACCTTTTTACTTCCTTTCCCCTCACCCTCAAAATATTTTTGAGAATACTTAGTATAATAATATTTTAAAAGTATCAGTATCTATTCCCAGCACTTTGGAAGGATACAGTAGGAGGACTGGGCCCCACCGTGGGCAACTCGACTTAAGGAGACCCTATCTCAAAATAAAAAGAAAGAGGACTGAGAATATAGCTCAGTGTGAAGCCCTTGGATTTAATCCCCAGTACCACAAGGGGAAAGAAAGTAAATGATTTACATGCTAAGATCTAAGAAACAAGCATTATATTATCAAATCTTTCTTTAAAAGTCTGGGGCCAGGGAGATGGCTCAGTAGAATAAGTGCTTCCCTGGAAAGCGTAAGGGCCTGAGTTCAATCCCCAGTTCCGCAAAAAAAAAAAAAAAAAAAGTCTTAGAAATGCATTTTAGAAAGTAAAGTGGCAGGCAGGGGATATAGGTCAGTGGCTGCAACACCTACCTGGCAAGTGCAAGGTCCCAAGTCTGATTCCCTTCTCCCAAAAAACCCCTTCCCCCAAAAAAGGATAGTGGCTTCTGATAGCTATCATACTTTTAACAATTTGAAGTGAATGTAAAAATTTAAGTGTTACACACTCTCTATATTTTTAAATATCTCAGTTTAACTTATAGAATGCTAGGTCTATAAAAATTCTAATAATTCATTATTTTTATCCTTGATTATTTTGAAGGTTAATTATTCAGGAGTCAAAGGTCTGTGATTCCTTTTAAAGTCAGATTCTAACAGAATAATAATTCTAATCTCATTGGCCTAACTCTACTAAATTCTTGGGATGGAGCCCCCTCATGTATGCCCACAACTGACTTTGCAGGGTGAAGATTGCTTGGCAACAAATTGGCTTAATTGTCCCTGAATTAGATGGGACAAGGCAGAAGTGTCAAACATATTGACAAGCTTGCAAGCTTACTCCATCCATGGCATCAATGGTCTAGAAGTAAGTCTCACTGGTATGATCATTTGGCTATCTTATCCCTTCCCCAGAGTTAGAGGATGTCATGCAACACATCCAGGCCTTAACTAACTATATCCAATTGTGTGGAAGGGGGGGAAGGGTTGTCCCTCTCCTGAAGGAGTAAAATTAAAGAGGCAAGCCATCCTCCAAAATTGGATGACTTTAGACATTGTAACAGCAGCACAATGGAGTATTTATAAATGCTGAATGTTGTATGCATATTCCTTAACCTTCTGCTAATGTCTTGATAGCTGTTTGTATTTGTTACTCTTCTCTCATTGCTGGGACAAATACTGGACACTCAAAATGAGGGAAGGAAAGGTTTATTTAGCTTACAGTTACTGGAGGTTTCGAGACACTGGAGGAGAGGATGGGGTACTACTGTGTCCAGGATGGCCCTTTCCACATCTCTGAGAAAGCACAGGCTAGCCGGTTTAAGGGTTCATGCCTCTCTGGCCCCACCCCTCAGGCCCTGCCCTGGTCCTCTGGCCCTGCTCCTCAAGCCATCCTTTGGTCCTCCAACTGCATCTGCCCCATAACTTCATGAGGCTTTGAGGGGACAACTAGACACAAACCATAACACTGTTCAAGATATTAGATGACAGACTAGTTAATGACATCAGATTTTGAAGTTCCCTGGACCTTCTCCTTATTCTCTTTATGGAAAGCTATTACTTGCTCCTCCTGTGTAAACTGTTGGTTATATTCATAATTATCCTGTTGATCTTATTATGTGGTCCATGCATACTTAATTTCTCTGGCCATGTCGCTTCCAGACTTATCTTTAAAAGTCTTAGAAATATACATTTTAGAAAATAAAGTGGCAGGCCAAGGATACAGTTCATTGGCTGCAATGCCTACTCAGCAAGTGCAAGGTCCCAAATTTGATTCCTGTATGCCCCCCCCAAAAAAATATAAGGTGGATTCTGATAGCTCCATACTTTTAGGTAGGAATATTATAGACAGACAGGCTATGCCCTCCAGAGGTGAATGCAGAAGACAACTGGCTAGAGGCATACTCACTGATGGCCAGGCACCAAGAAAAAGAACTACTTACTGATATACTTTCCGGAGGGATGAATAGGAGTGATTGATATTCTTAACCCAGCCCTTCCAGGAAAGTTTTTGTCTATCCTTCCCATCTGCTCTTTCTACCTGACTTGCTTCCCTGTTTGATTCCCATTTATCAATATCTCTCAAGCAACTAAACTTGTAATCCTTTTCCTTTTTGTATTTAGGACAGGGTCTGTAGGGTCTATAGGGTCTTATGCATACATTGGACTTAATAGTGATCCTGCTGTTTACAGCCTCCCAAGTGCACACTACCACACCCACTCTCATTCGCCTTCTCAGTACACCCAGGAGGGCAGGGCTAGCACAGCAAGTGCTTTAATCCACTTGGCTCCTAACTTGTAATCTTACTGGTTGACCATAGTTTCATCTCACCTCACTGTCATGATTTCCCATTGGATCAGTATTAAGTGACTAAACTTGTAATCGTATTGACTGGTATAATTCTGTCCCACCTTAAGCCTGCCTCACCTTGAGGCTTTGCTCAATAAAATGCCCTTGAGAAGCAGGGTTGGTGGGCAATCCACTTTCTGGACCTCCTTCTGTCCCTCTAAGACAGAGGCTGTTTTCTTCCTACTCTTAAAAAAAATAAAGTCAGATTCTTTTTTTATAAGATTAGAGGTAGAAACAGATTTTTAGATCAAATATACTAGACTTGAAGAAGTCTATTCAATTGCTAAAACAAATAAAGTCCTAGAAAAATCTACACAAGAAAAAAATTTCATATATCTTTTGACAGCAAACTAGAAAATGACTAAAATTATATTTTCTTGGGATACTATATATATTGTTGTAGGTCAGCTGCACCAGTCTTGAGTCAAAACAGCACTGCATCTAAGTAACAGGAACTTCAAATCTGGCCCAATGTGTCAATTTCACAACCATCAAGAAAACAACTGAGCTTTATAAGAGCTTTATAACTATTACGTTGCATCACTTTAAATTTCAAATGATCACAACTCTTAAAAAGTCAACTATTATAAGTTTGATTCCTAGCATGCTGGTTTTAAGACAAACTGATCTTCCTTCACAGTTTAAAAGACAGTAACTTACCCTGTCATGAAGAGTCCAGCCAACATATTTTAGGTAACTGTCATTTAGGAAGGCATCACTATACATTTTCATCCATACTCCAATCTCTTCAATACAAATGGCTCTAATCTCAGCAATTGCATCACTTGTTGGGTGGTAAGAAGAACAGAAACCTCTGATTAATACCCAAAGCTGAAGGTAAGTATAAATAACAAAAAGTATAAATAATAGCAAGTATAAATATTATTTATTCTTCCATTTCTAAGATATGACTTCTTTGTGGATCTCAAGCCTGCCTTGCATTCAAAAATCATACTGCTCCTCTTTCCAAGGGTGGGATAAATTGTGTGTGTGTGAACTGTTGGGGAACCCATAATTTCAGTACCTTGCTTTTCATATAGTTTTTGTAAAATATTATGCTATCAACATCATAATGAAAAACCTTATTTTTACTGAACTGCTCTATTATTTGGAATTTTTCAAGAGACTGGAACATCATGGAGCCAACAAACATGACAAATCTGAGAAAATCAGAGTGCCAATATCCCAGTAAAGATTAACACAGAGCTGACAACTGTCTGAGGAGCCCACAGATGCTAATTAGTTGTATATCTGTGAAAAAAAAAATACAGACAACAATATTATTTGGAAATGTGCTATAGTTTGTGAAAATCTAAAATCCTGAAGTCATTTGTTGACAATTTAACTATGGATACAAAGTTTACAGTTATATAGATATATGCATGTATACTTTGTATTTGTACAGAACAAAGTTTATTACATCATAACATTTATTTCTTTAGGTAGAGGAACAGGAAAAAGTAATCTTTCACTCAAATGTTAATAATATGGTTGACTGTTCTCTGAAGTGGTGGCAGAACAACCTCAAATGTCAGAATTTTGGCTCCCTGCCCAAATAGCTTAGTGTAAGCATCTAATACAATCTTATTCTTAAGATCACTGAATCACGAGCAAATATAATGTTGATACTTTTACTTCATCTTTCATGAAATTAGCCCTAATTTTTTAAAAATGTAAATTTTAAGTAATTTTTAACTTTCCAATTTTACCAGGTAATAATACAAGGCAATATTCTGTCAGTTTACCTGAGATTTTATTACTAAGACACTTTCCTTTGTTTCTTTTTTGTGATAAAATGAGTGCTGGAATTCTAATACTTCATTCCCTGCTTTTATAAGTCATATTTCTTCTATAATTTCTTAAACATAAAAGCCATACTGCCAACTATAGTAGTTTTTCTATTTTTTGACTATATTTCTTATTAAAAAGGTTCTATAGTATAGAATTAATGGTCTAGGATCTGTAGCAAGACATGAATTCAAAGTCTGGTTATGCTATTTATTAGACATGACCATAGGCAAATTACTTTCTTCTTTCTTATGTTTCCTTATCTGTACATCAGTGATAATAACAGGACCTACAGTTTACAAAGATATTGTGTAAATGAATTTACTTATTACAAGAAAAATACCTGGAATTGCAACTGGCACCTACTAAGTTAGTAGGTCAGCTAACTAGGTTAGCTAACACAAAGGTTAGCTCTTAAAATCTCTATCCATCTAATCACAGATATTATACTAGATAAAGTAGATGTACAATAACTTAGATGCTGGTGCTAGGCCTTTTTAATATAAAGCATGAAGGGCTCTAGGATATTTTCTTAATATGTACATTCTTAGACATAATACAATAGAAACAAAAGAATAAATAACTGTCCACTGCACAGCTAAAAAGTAAAATAGAGAAAAGTTCCTATATATGTCTTGTCAATTCATCTCCATCCCTAAGAACAAACAACTATCTTTGGTTCAGTGTATTTCCTATTTTTGTTGTTTGAATTTTATAGGTATTGCTTTATATAATTTGAAAGTTTATATAAATATCCTGTGCATACTTTTCCAATTTATGTTTTTCACAAACTGTTTTGTAATTTATGTATACTGATTTAGTTTTAATATCCTATTTTAAACTCATATTCAGTGTTCAGTCTCACTGCAAAGTTTTAGGTTGTTCCCAAGTTTCTGCTTTTATTATCAATGATGTCACTAACAACACTACACAAGTTTCTTTGTGTGCATGCATGAGTTTTTGTCTAGAGCAGTTTTTAAGCAGTGTATCGCTGACCATTAGCACATAAAGAATGAATAGCAACAATTACATTAAAGTACACAGAAAAAAAAAACAACAACATGAAAGTGCTCTATATGTTTGCTTTGGTTAAAATCTTAAGTGTTACCCAAAGGGCCTTCTCCAGAAGCATAGTCAATAGCCTGTGGCAGTTTAGGAGGTAAAGCCTACTGGAAGGATGAAACTAGGGATTATTACTAGGGCATATCTGTAAAGGATATACTGGTACCCTAGCCTTTTCCTCCTTTTGCTTTCCCAACTGTCAAGAGGTCAATAGTTCCTTCATTACATACTCCCCCTAGTGAGGCACCTTACCACATGTCAAAGTCAACAGTGCCAAATGAAGACAGAAAGTAAACTCTGAATTTGTGAGACAAAACAAGCTTTTCCCCCTTTTAAGCTATTTGTTCAAAAGATTATTTGTGGTAGAAATTTAATTAACACAATATGGTTAGTAGTCTCAAGATTAGTGTGTACTCAATGGAAAATATTGTCAACACACATATCAGTTAGACAATTTTTTTTGTATGTAGAAGTGAAATTACTGGATAAAAGAAATCTACATCTTGGGGCTAGAAAGATAGCTCAGTGGTCTAAGTGCTTATCTGGCAAGCACAAGGATCCAGGTTTGATCCCTAGTACTACATGCTGTTCTGGCCCTGAAGCTCTAGCCCCGGGTACACTGAAACTGGGTGTGGTGTCCAACACCTGTAATCCCAGTGCTGGGGAGGCTGAGACAGGAGGATCACTATTAGTATGAGGAGCTGTGTAGTGAGACCATACCAAATAAATAAACAATAAAAAAAAATTAAAAAAGAAGAAATCTACACCTTAAACTTTACAATGTACTTCACTTGGCTTAAACTATTTGATATAAATCTCCATCTCTAAATGTTGCAGGCTTATATACTTTTTTGCATATGGGACTTATAAATATAAACAAATGGAAAGAGGAAAAAAAACCCTCCTAACTCTAAATACCAAATAATCATTTAAGCTCTGTCACGGCTAGCAAGTAGTAAGTCCATTAGACTGTTTTGTCAGAATCTACATGATTATAGCAAACTTGTATATCTATATACCTGCAATTCTATTATCATTCCCTACACTGACTATGCTTTCAGTTTCCCTTAACTTCTCAGCTCTTCCCTAAATTTTGTCTTATCTTCCTAAGACAATTCATTGATTTCTTGCTCTGTAGGGAATAACCTTAAGAAAAAGGTATGAAATAAAAGTATAATATGGTTCTAAATATTCCCCAACTTAATTATATCTTTTCTACATACATAACAACTTAAAACTCTTGATTTTCATATTAAATTTACTGTTAAATGCCTGATTTCTATTTTCAATGTGCCGGTCCCATTTAGAAAAATAATTTGTAGCTATGACATCTCGTGTCCTTCAAAACAAAAATTAAAGCAGTGGCAAGACAAGTAAGACTAGAAGAAAGGTATAAAGACAATCATAAAAGAGACAAATCTTTATAACATTTTAGCATGGCGCTGTTTTGGTTGTTGAAATGAATATCTAGGGCTGGCAAAATAGCTCAGTGGACTAAAAGCCTGCTAAGGCAAGCACAGGGACTAGGTCTGATCCTGAACCACATGCTGTGCTGGCCCTACCCCTGGGCGTTTAAAGCCTGCCACTGAGACCTAGTGTTTTGGGGCACACCTGCAATCCCAGTGCTGGGGAGGCCTAAACAAACATGTAAGAAAAAAAAGAGAAAAAAAAAGAAAAAGAAATGAACAGTTAAATATAAAATAGAAACATAAGTGGGAATTTAAGAAGTAACTTAAAAGGATTAATTATTCTGAAGCAATTAATTCTTTGTTGTAACAATGATCATATTTATTTCTATGAAAAATTTATCTAACTTACTGTCACAATTTTGGGGTAGGAACATTATGACCCTTTAATACATGGGCTGTGTATTACTTTCTAGGTAGATGGAAATTTCCTGCTAACAACAAGATATACTTTAATTCTAGTGGACTATAATTAAATGTTTCTTGTTTTTTTTTTTTTCCTGGAACCAGCCTTGCCAGGGAAGTGCTTATTCCACTGAGCCATTTCCCCAGCACCAAATGTTTCTTGCAATATCCCTATAGTTGCTTTCCCAGTAAAGATGTATACTAGATAAATATGTCTGCAATACAAATTTCAGGAAAAATTCTTAGCTAACATTTTTATTCTTAATTACTAGCCTTTTCCAAGGAATCTGAATAAAGCTAGAAAGAGAAATAATGACAAAAGCTATTAAAGGTCAAGGTCTAAATTGCACCATGTGATGAAATGTATCAGTCAATTCTGTAAGGCCTAGGTGAAAAACAATTGATATATTTTGAGAAGGCCAACTACAGAGAAGTTTTAAAAATCAAGTGGCCTAAGGAGAACAGCTGAAAAAAATATATTGTAATTTTCATTAGGCAATAACAACTTGCGACTAGAAATAGTGACTTACAGCATGATTGAAATCAATATTAATTAAAGAGTGTTAAACATTAAGTAAAGGACATTACGGGGAACACAGAAGCATACAAAGTGATAGAGGGTAGCAAAGGGTGGTCAATAAAGGTTTCTGAGAGGTGCTAACCAGCAAGAAGAACTGAAAACTTCAGTTTGTTAATTAAATCCAATTCAATTTTATTTCAAGCCTGTAAGTCATTTTTACAATGAATTACACCTATAAATAGGGTTGTGATGGGGTAGCTCAGTGACAGAGTGCTTGCCTAGGATGCACAAAGTGTTGGGTTTGATCTTAAACACTCCAAAAAAAAACAGTGACAACAAAACATAAGCATTAGGTTTATAAAATCAAAGCTTTTTAATCTCACTTTTGTTGTATTACTATTAGCAAAATTAGAGACAAAAAGAGAAAATATTACATCACTAAGTCTCATATAAAAAATGATGTGGTAATCTGATACCATGTTTTATTCCATAATACTACACTTTTGGGATCAGTGCAGTGGTGTAGCCTGTAATCCCAGAACTCAGGAGGCTGAGGCAGGAGGCCATCCTAGGTTACACAGTGAGTTCAAGGCCAACGTGAACTACATAGTGAGACTCTATCTCAATAATGAAAATTTCATTATTAACAAAACATTGAACCTAAGTCTAAAAATAAAATGCCAAATCTGTATTAAATCTGGGAGACTGAGGTAGAAAAAAAGGTAAGTTTGAGCTGAGTCTGAGCAAGTAAGCAAGACTATTCAAAAATAAAAAAAGCTGGGGACAAAGCATAAAAGTGAAGGCCCAGGGTTCAATCTCCAATACTCATCCCCACAAGACATTTTAACTTTAAACGATAGGTGTCTTTTAATTTTCCTCTTAATTATTTTTCTAGTCAAACTGCTCTTGCTAATGTTTCAATTCTTATACTTAACAGAAGTTAGGATAGTCTGCATCCTTATGCTGTTCCTCATTTAAGACTAAATGGGGAAAGCTGAAAGCGTTTCGTCTAATTTTTACTCTATTTTTTGCAGTAGTTTTGTCATAAATGGCTTTCATAAAACTGAAACAAGGTCCTTTTAAGCTTATTTTGTTCAGTAGTTTTATTATAAGCAGATATTAAATTCTGTTAAATGCCTTTTTTGCACCTATTGAGATGATCATGTGATTTTTTTTGTCCTTGCTTACATGATGTGCTACATTCGACTTATATGTGTTGAGCTATCCTTGCAGGGAATATAGGCAAAGCCAGGATATAGCCAGAACTAAAAGGGAGCTGGGAATTTAGAAATACCAAGGTGATAAGAGCATACAAGGCACAGTATTTTAATAGAAGGCTGCAAAAGACTAAGCTCAGGAGAGCTACAGGAGAACCCTACTGAATCCTTATTCAAATGCTAAACTAGACAGACAGACAGACAGACAGACAGACAGACAGACAGACAGACAGACAGACAGACAGACAGAGAAAAACTGGAAGAACCAGAAAGAATCATCTCTGGAGCAAAGGTAAGGCTGGAAATAGTTTGCTTTCTAATGAAGGTGGAAATATCTTGTAAAATGAAAGGTTTTCAGTGGAATACAAATAATTTTTTCTGAGTATTGGAAGAAAAGTGATCTTAAATGCTGTTCTGGTCCACTTAACAGATCTCTGATACAATTCTTGAAAAGATTAAACAAATGTGTCACAGAAAACAGAAAAGCATCAATAAAAACTATCACGTGAAGAGCAGGAAAATGACCTTTAATGAGCAGAAAAATCAATTCACACAGAGAAAAAGAAATTTTAATATTATAAAACTAATAAAATAAAAATAATTGTTATGACAAAGCACATATGTTCAGAAAACTATGGAGAAGCGAAGTGTATTAAGAAGAGACACAGGAGACAAACAAAAGATGAAGAAAATGACACAGAGGAATATAGTATCAAACAGAAAAACCTAAATGACAAAAAAAAAGAAGATAAATTAACTATCAATGATGAAAGAAAAGAATGACAGTGGAATTTTTTTAGGTAGCAAAGAGGAAACTTAAGAACAAAAACAAAAAAACTCCCAAAACGTTAACACATGTTTCCATAACAGGCAAATTCTTTCAGAAATAAAGGTAAGTAAAAGTGATTGAAAAATTCTCTGTGATACTGGGAGTGGAGGGACTCAATTTTTAAATTTTCCTATGGTTCTTTTTGTTTTGTAATATAGGGGATTGAATCTAGAGCCTATGCATACTAGGCAAGCACTATAGAAGTATGTTATACCTGGAGCACTTAATATTTTAAGATAAAGATTTTAAAAAAGGTTTAATAAATATAATCTAGGAATTAAAGAAAAGCATATATGAAGAGTTAAGTAAGAACATGATAGGGTAGCCTGATAGCTCAGCAGACTAAAGTGCTTGCTTAGGCAGAGTACACTGGCTGGCTAGGGTTTGATCCCTGGTGTGCCACCCCAGCCTTGCCTGCGGGGCACACTGAGAAGGTGACTGAGACTTGGCTGGTGGCATGCGCCTGTAATCCCAGTGTTTGGGAGGCTGAAAACAGGGCAATTACTGAGTCTGATCTATGTAGTGAGATCCTGTAGACCCTGTCTTAAATACAGAGAAAACAAACAAAAAACCCACCACCACCAACAAAAGAACATGATAAAAATAACCTACCCAATGATATCTACTTTTCTTGTGTTGAGGGGTGGGGGTGGGTTTCAGAACATTGCATCCTGACTTTACACATGATATGTAAGTGGCCTACCACAAATAATAAATCCTCAGGCCTATCTTATATTATTATGATTTTTATTTTGAGATAGGATCTTACTATGTTGTAGAGGTTTTGGTTCATGTCGCTGAGTACTTGGGACTAAAGACATAAGCTATAAGGCCCGGTTCATTTTCTTTTGCATATGAGGAGGAGGTGGTAGTAGTAGTAGTAGTAGTAGTAGTAGTAGTAGTAGTAGTAGTAGTAGTAGTAGTAGTAGTTTAAACCAAGGTCTTCAGACTGAGCTATATTTTCAGCCCCTTACTAAAAATATTTTGACACAAGGTCTTTCTAAGTTGTCAAGGATGGCCTCAAAGTTGCAGTCCTCCTAAGAGTGGGGAGATATCTCAGCAGTCTAAGTGCCTGCCTGACAAAGGCAAGGACCCAGGTTTGATCCCCAGTATTCATGCCAAACCAGGGCCAGAATGCTGGGCACACAGTGTAGGCCACTGAAACTGGGTGTGGTAGGACATGTCTGTAATCCTAGTGGTGGTGAAGACTAAGAGTCCAAACTGTGTAGTGAGATTCTGTACCAAATAAATAAGTTGTGGTCCTCCTAACCCAGCACCCCAGAGCTTGTTTACATGTGTACATTACTATGCCCAGCTATTTTCTACATTTTTATTCAACACAGTATAGTAGTACTAGTCCTAACCTGGTCAATCAAGCAAGAGAAAAAAACAGCATTCAAATTGGAAAAAAAAATTGTCAAATGATCATTGTTTGAAGATGATGCTCTTATTGAGAGAAAATGCCAAAATGTGCCAGGAAAGGATCACAACCAATAATATTGCAGTATAAAATAACACATAGCTGGTATGGTGGTGTACACATACAGTCCTAGCTGAGGTAGGAAGATCTCTGTGGCTTCGAGGCCATACAAGGCTTCATGTTGAATTTCAAGCTAGTCTGTCTGTCTGTATTTTTTTTTTTTTTGTGTGTGGAACAGTAGACTGAACTCAGGCCCTTGCACTTGCCAAGGAAGCACTTATTCTACTGAGCCATCTCCCTGGTCCCTACTCTGTCTTTAAAGACCAAACAACCCAACACCCCACACAAAACAAATAACCCAACCCCCCCACAAAAAACTCAACAGATGGAAATCAGCAATAATGCTATATGCCAACAGCAAATTTTATGAAAACAAACACTGCAATTCCACTTATAATAGCTACTAAGACAATATAATAAATAGGAAAAAATTTTAACTGAAGAGGCAATGTCCGTAATGAAAATTATAAACCATTTTGGGCGGTGGATGAAGACACAAACGACATGGTATGTCCATGGTTTGCAAGGATCAATATTATTAAACTGTCTAAATATCCACATTGCCAAAGCAACCTATACATTCAGTGTAATCCCTATCAAAATACCAACCAATCCTAAAATACTTCAAATAAGCAAAGCTGTCCTGGGCACAAACAACAAAACAGGTTTCATTCAACTACCTGACATCAAAATATACTATAAAGGTGTAGTAATCAAAACAGCATGGAATTGGCATAAAAAGACCATCAGATCAATGGCACAGAAAAGAGGCCTAGACACAAACATATGCATCTATAGCTAAATTTTTTTTCTAAAATGTAAACAACAAGCATTGAAAAAACAGTAACCTTTTTAATATGTTGTCCTAGCAAAACAGAATGTCCACACACAGAAAAATGAAACAAGACCCTTATTGCTCACCTATTAAAAAATAACTCTAAATTAAGTTTTCACTTACATCAGACTAAAAAGCTTCTCTGCACAGAAAAAGAACAATCAACAGAAGAAAAGATATACAAAATGGGAGGCAATATTTCCAAGCTATTCATTAGTCAAGGAGGTTAATATCCAAAACACATAAGTACCTCTAACAGCAATTTTACTAAAAGTAGTTTACAGGGTTAGGGTGTGGGGAATGCTCTGTTGACAACTGTGTAGTGCTTTGTGTGTGCATGGTCAGGGCCTGTGAAGGATGGGCAGAAAGATGGGCCAGATCTGAGCCTCTGACTGATGGGAATGACACAAAAACAGGATAAGGGGAAGAAATGACTTGAATCTTTCATCTCTGGTTTACCTGGGTTCTAACTATATAGACACAGCTCCATTAGATCTTAACTGTCACAGAAACCTAAATATAATTCAAAAGCTGGTCTTTCTTGGTAAAATGTCTGCTGTAAAATACACAACAGAATTCAGGGATACGAATTTCCCTGAATGTAAATTGGATGAATTGTTATTATTTTTTTACCATTTATATTGCCATAATGGAAACTCATTTTACATATCAAATTAGTACTTTATAAGATGTACCACAAGCAGTTAAAGTTTTCATTATGTGTTTTTCTCAATAAATCAGGTGCTAAAAAAACAGCAAAAGTAACCCAACATAATTAAAACAGGCAAATCATTAATAAATTTCATAAAAGACAATGAAATAACCTACAGTTATGTTAAAAAAAAATTGTCCAACATCACTAGTCATCAATGAAAGGTAAATCAAAACCACAAGGTGGCCTGTAATCCCAGTTCTGTAAACAGGTGGATCACTACAAGTCCTAGTAGTGAGATCCTGAACACCTTGCAGACCCTTCCCTAAAAGTACAAAAAAAAAATAAAAATTAAAACAAACAAACACAAAACCCACAAGGAGTTACTTAACCTGAATAAGAAAGACTATTACTATAAATAAACCTAGAGGATAAAAAGTCCTGGCAATGATGTGCAGAAAAGAAAACTCTTGCACACTGTTAATCGGAATATAAACTGGTCTAGCCATCATGGAAAACAGAGGTTACTCAAAAAGTTTAAAAATGGAGTTACCTTATGACCCAGGAACCCTACAACTAGATATAAATTTAAAATAAATTAATATTAAGTGTACATGTTATATGTGTAAATGATATGCAAACAAATATAAGCTACAAATGAGAAAAAATTGAAAAATAAGGCCTATAACTTCTGAAATTTGACGAAAAACAATCTATAAGAAACTTAACAAACCGTAGTTGGATATATACATAGAAACGTACTAGACAAACTGCTGAAGCTCATACATATTTTTCTTCTCTTTATTTTATTTAAAGAGATAAGATTGTGTATCATGATAACGGTAATACTATACTACTGGGTAAGCAACAAATATGGATAAAATATGTACAATAGTAACAAAAACCAAAATAATAGCTATGTTGGGAAAAATTATATACCTTTGGAAATTGTTTATGGAATACAGTTTCTAATAAATTATGATTCACATTATACCCCAAGAAGAACCACAAAGAAAATATTTATAAACAGAATGCAAAAATAAGATCCAAATATGTTATTTGAAAAAGACTAACAGATTTCTAAATTTCTGTGTAAAATGCGTAATTTTTTTCCTCCAAATTCTGTAGGGATATAAGGTTTAGAATATCTATGGTTATTGGAAAATAGTTCCACGTTATGTCTAAGATATTTGATATACAGACAGTAATGTTAAACCCAACTGTCTCTGTTACAGGGTTATATTATTATGTTCTCTTGTGGATGTTTAACAACCAAAGTTTACAGACCAAAAATATGAGAAATAGAAGGGCTACAAGGATAGCCAATATTTTGGACCCACCCCTTTAAGGTCACTTAGGATTCAGCACATCAGAGAACTTCTGCTGTGGCATCCTGTAGGCCAGCAGTATCCCAAATTTTCTGATCAAGGAGATGATGGGGCCAGAGAGTATAGTGATCAACAATGTATAGTGTGTCTAAGGAGAGTCATCTAGAGAAAAAAATTCTCTCAGGCTTTGACAGCAAGATAGTCAAGCAATAGCCGTGTCTCATCCAGAGGGCTGATGCTGACGAAAGACCCACAAAGTGCTGTACATGGTTCCAGGGTAAATCCTGATGGGATTTCACTGACCTTGTCAGATAGCAAGTTACATTTTGAGTTATATAGGTCTTGCTTTAACTTGGCCTTAAACATCCAGCAGAAAAGTGTAACCACAAAGCATAAAAGGCAGTATTAACATATTGAGCTGTAAAATACTTATATCAACAACTGACATTGTCAGTCCTATGGATAACCCATTACTATTATGGACTATTGGGTTATATTGGGTTATTTTGCTGAATTCAAGTAACTACAATCTTTGGTCTGGCACCAAGTATGAAGAGTATGAAGAAGTCCTTTAAAGACTTCTCCAAATACAGCTTCTCTAACAACAATGGAACAATATCTCTGACAAAACAAAAAACGGGAATATAAATAAAGGACTTTTTTTCCCCCCTCTCTCTGTACAAGGATAGATATACAGCTACTTTCTCTTAGTGTACTGGTGGGAAAGGTTTGTACTCATGCTGTTTAGACAAGATATCATGTCTCCATCTTGTCTTCTGAATAACTACTAGGAAGACCACAATATGCAATGTATTAATTATTGTAACTGTCATACTAACCTATCTGGAAACTGTTTATTTAAAATGAAAAAAACAGATAATACAGCAACTATTGTTAATTAGCTTTCCCTGTTTTGAAAATCAGTAACATTATTGTATGTTACCCTGTTTCTGTCATTTTTTCTAATTGCTTCTGTTTTCACTCATCAAATGAAAATAAAATAAAAAACGAAAGTAACAACCAGAAACTGTGTCATAATTCTTCGGAAAGTTGTTAAACTGGAGATAGGGATACCGTGGAAATACAAAGCTATTCTTAAGGACACTTGAACTCTGAATGTTTAGTACCTTTGTACAATTTTTGGTTTTGAGAGAAGAGGTAATTTGGAGAAAATGCCACTGTGGGAATATAAGCACAGAGAGGGTGGGAGAAAAAACATACAAAATACTTAAGGTACTAGTTTCTCTTAGTTCAATGAAAAGAAAAATTTGTTCTAATATTGTTTGGAGAATCGTTTTATGCCCGTATCTTATACTCTAAGTAACTATTCTAAAAATAACAATATGCAACGTATCAACTATCATTATTCTTCTACTATTTCATTATACATTTTTTAAAAGGACAAAAAATAATTAGAAATGATACAGAATTTCACAAACCAAAATGATAGGAATCCAACAATGGTTGTTATACTCTGCATTATTGTCTTCAAATTAGCTGTTCTTTTTATAAAATTTTGTTTTACCTTTATTCCATAAAATAAATAAGAAACGGTGTGTAAAAAAAAAAAAAAAAAAAAAAACCAAAAAAGGTATTCTAGCCAGGGTTAGATCTAGTGGCACAGCACTTTCCTGCCAAGCGTGAGGTTCTGAGTTCAATTTCCATTACCAAAAAACGTAAAAGATACACACTTGCTGCTTTTGGTGTCTTCTGCTGCCATGAACCCCTTTGCCATAAGTCACCCTGCCTTGGAGCCAACAGATATGGACTAAATTGTGAACTTAAAAAGATAAACTTTTTCTCCTTTAACTTTGAGTGTTGGGTATTTTGTCTCAGCAATGAGCGAAAAGTAACTAAGACAATTCTCCACAGGGGGGGGAAAAATCCATCAAATTTATTAGCTCCAGCCATACTGACCAGAGAGTCAAGGAAGGAAAAAGGAATAGAGTGTAAAGTTGGCAAGGAAAGGAAAAGGACCAGGAAGTTGGAAAGGACCCCTATTATGAACCATATGCTGACAGTTGAATATAATTCAGCCAACTATGTGACTGTGCCAATTTCTTGTAACACATAACTATCAAAGATTATTTAAGAAAAAGACAACAAGAATAGCATTCGACCTGAGTAATTTAATTTCTAGTTAGGAAAATATACCTACAAAGAAAACTCTAAGCTCCGATGATAGCATCTTCAACTAAAGTTACAAGCCAGGATTTTCTAGGTATCAAGCAATCACAAATTGATTACCATAAAGCTAAGAGATATTTATCTATCTTAAAGATAAATGGAAAAATGTAGAGGACCAGATTAGCAAATCACATGTAATAATACATATTTTCAAAAGTAGCATGACTATGTACAGTCTGATAAATGAATTCACATTAGCATTTTAAAAAAATGAATCAACTTCTTTCATCACATTTACAATGTTAGAAAATTACATGATATTAACTGATAGAGCAAAGTTACATATAAAGTCCAACATCCAGACCACATATAAAGTTAAATAGCAAACTTGCTCAATCCAAACAAACAGAATTGATGAAAAACTTACAACCAATCACATATCTCAAGTTGAAGGACACTAATTTTTGGTTAACAAAAGAGGCCAGACCAAACAATAACAAAATGGAGTGTAGACATTGTATAACTCGCACAAAATTTACATAAATCATACACGAGGTCAGTGATTGCTTGAGGATGTTTGGACAGTTGGGACAGAAAGTATGAAGTAATTACAGAGTGCCATGGAAAACTTTTAAAGGATGTATTCATTATGCTCTTTGTGCTTTTACATATATTTTTTCAAATTCATCAATTTATGCACTTAAATGTAGTTCATTTTACATCACTTGTATGTCCATCAAGTTGTAAAAAAAAATGACTACTTATAAAGTATATGTAAGTTCTTGTCTTTTTTCAAATAAGTATGTCAATAATGGATTACATGTGTAGTTGATAAAGGAAGATGTACAACTCTATCACACAATCCATATTTAAAGTAATAGGTTTAGTTCTATTTCAAAATATCCTTTTATACTTTGAGTTAACATTTTTAAGTCTGGTAAAATATCAGTTTTTATACATATACACACACAAATGATTTCCCTAAACTATCTCTTTAATATTATTTTACCAACTACACTAACAAATGTGAATACAGACATTACAACTATATGGGTATATCTACTTACATGTATATTATATCCAATTAAAAGAAGTACCTGTTTATCATTCAGTAATTTGTGAAATATGGCTTTATAATTAGTGTTTTAAAAGTTTTCAGACTCCATAGAAAGAAAACTAAACTCATTTGCTTTGGAATATGACACACACACACACACACACACACACACACACACCCCTTCTGCTTGTTGACATATGTGTTAGGAGAATATATTCTTTCATTATCTATGGGAATTCTCTTCTTATGCTCTCTTTCAACCTATCTTTAACAAGACAGTATCATAGGGCAAGAAATAGAGCATTCAATTTTTTCAAATGTGAAAATCACAATATTTATTAATGACATATTAATTTTAGAACCGCATTAATAATCTAGCAGTTCAACTTCAAGTACTAGGCTGCCTCCAACAATATTACAAGCATGTGGTCGAAGTACTGGGTGCACAATTTACTCCACACAGCATTTACTTAGCATTTTTTATAACAAAAGTTATTTTCCAGAAAAGACAAAATAAAAACATTAGTAGAGACTTATACTTTTATAATTAGCCTGAACTACAAACAAATAATAAATATATAAGATTTAAAAAAAGATTTCTAAATGATTTTTGAAAATCACTTACCGGTATCTATGAACAAATATACCCTTAAAAATAGAGTTCATCATATTTTCAATTTCATCTTGATTTTCTTGTAGCTGAAATGAAAAACATAATAAAAGCGCAAAGTGAAATATTAATTATTTTATTTTGATGAAGGAATAGTTCTCTAGTTGTATTTTGCTCCTGGTTATTCTCATTTGAGGTCATTATCCTCTTACTTTGCAAAGATATTTGAAATAACCAAAACACTCCCAGGATTTCTTCACCTGTAATCCACAGGTTCTGGAATATCTCAGTATATCTTTCCGGGCACATCCACTATAATGGCTGACACAGCAGAGTGGTATAAATCTGGCAATAGGACTGTCAAAAGTCTTCTTTTGGGAAAGGTGGAAATTTCATATTGCTGCATATATATATATATATATATATATATATATATATATATATATATATATATATATATATATAGTAAAAGCATACTCTATATTACTACAAAAAATTCCAGGACCAACTAGAATAACTACCTCATTGAATATTATTTTATACCACTGCCTTCATTACTTTTTAGTAGTAAAAAATTCACACTTTTAACTGTCATCTGTAAATCTGCCTGAAATTTATATATTTGGTGGAATGTTTTATTTCTTTCCTACATTTTACAATTTAGAGGCTTGGATCCTTTTTACTTTTTTGTAAGAACTTTGAAATTTGAGAATCTGACATATTCTTTAGTTAGAGGTTACTGAGATTCAAAGTGGTATTAGAGACAGAATAGGAAATTTCTGATGTAATGACAGGTATGTCAATCAGAATGGTATCTTAACCATGGAAGACAAAATCAAATTATGGAACTTGTTTGGAGAAAAGTGGTTTAGAAAATTCCTTCAGACATTCTTTTTTTTTATTTCAATTATCATCCCCCCCACCCATATTTGTTTCTGGGTCTCACTATGCCACTGGTACTCTTACTGATCCTCCTGTTTTTAGCCTCCCAGGCCTGGAATTACAGGTGTGTGCAAACATGTCAGTCTTGGTGGCCAGCTCAGCACACTCAGGGATGGAACCAGCAAAGCATGTGGTACCTGGGATTGAACCCAGGTCTCTGAGCTTGCCTAAGCAGGCACTTAGTCTGCTGAGTTATCTCACAGGCCTTTTATTTTTTTTAAGAGAATAAAAAATAATAGATAAAACCTTAGAAATGATACATGATTTTAAAAAAAGAGAATGCAAATAAGATGATGGGTATTTAATAATGGCCAATATTGGACTGTTATCTTCCATAGAGTTGCTAAGATTACCAGATATAATCAAGTAGAATTGCTAAAAATAAAAAAGCATTAACTGCTCTCTTCAAAAAACAAAGTTAGTTCAATCATCTTAGCAATCTTGTGTATATACATACATGATCTTTCCCCCTTCTTTTTTGTCTTCTTTCCCTTATTCCAACTGTTCATTCTTTTTGAGTAATTTCTCTTTTACTGCAGCTATTGCACTCCTCAGATTTTACTTACTCTTTCGGGTTCTTACACTAGGGAAGAGAATACAATGTATACACATGTGGGTCTGATTTATTTTACTTATGAGCATATCCTTGAGTTGCAACCACTTACCGATAAAAGCCTCAAATTTATCTAACTTTATAGCTGAGTAGTATTCTCTTGTATAAAAATGCTACATCTTGTCAATGCATTCTTCAGTTGGTGGGCATTTTTGTTGTTTTCCAAGATTTAGCTATGACAAAATGTGCTGCCATAAACATAGGTACACATACATTGCTGTGGTATGTTTTCAGTTCTATCTGAAAAAATACCCAGACAGGGACTAGTTGGGATGAATGGGATTTCTAATTTCAGTTTTATGAAGAATCTCCAAAGTGATTTCCATGGAGGTTGCACCAGTCCACACTCCCACCAACAGTAGAGAAGGGTTCCTCCGGCATTTATTAGTAGATAACTTCTTTATGATAGCCATTCTTTCTGGGGTGAGATGGAATTTCAGTGCTGTTTTAATTTGCATTTCTTGAATGACCAGTGTTCTTGAACATGTTTGTCCTGTATTTATTGGCTATTTGTATTTCTTCCTCTGAGAAACGTATATTTATCTCAGATGCCCATGTTTACAATGGGTCTTTGAATTTTGGGGGCCTGATTTTTAAAAATTATTTATTTTACATATAAGTTCCCTTTCTGAGTGACTGTTGGTTAAAATTTTTTTCCCCCAATTTGTGGGTTTTCTTTTAATTCTCGGTGATTTTTCATGTGCAAAAACTTTTCAAGAAAATGAGATCCCAGTTGTTCTTTAAAGTATGTCCCAAGCAATTTCATTTTTGTTCATGAACTCTCTGCCTACCCCAATGTCTTCAAGAAATCCTTCCTGCATTCTCTTCCAGTAGATTTAGTGTTTCTGTTCCAATGTTCAGTTCTTTAATCCATTTTGACTTTATTTTAGTGCATGATGAGACATGGATTTAAAATGTTTCTGGCATGTAGACTGCCAAGTTTTGCAGCACCATTTGTTAAAGGGACTATTTTTTTTCTACTGAACATGTTTGGCATCTTTGTCAAAGATAAGATGACTGAGTGTGTTTATGATTGGGTCTGAATACTGTAATCTCAGGGTTTTTTTTTTTTTTTTTTGGCTAATACCATGCTGATTTTATCATAACGACTCTCCAATATAATTTCAAAACAGGGATTGTGATGCCTTCTGCCTTGCCTTTATTAGCAAGGACTGTCTTTGCTATTCTGGGTCTTTTCTGGTTCCTAATGAATTTGAGGAATGTTTTCTTTAGATCTGTGAGGTATGCTAATGGTATTTGATCAGGATTGCATTAAATCTGTGTATCAGTTTTGGTAGTATAGCCATTTTCATAATGTTGGTTCTTCCTATCCATAAACAAAGAATGTCTTTCCATTTTCTGAAAGCCAGAGAAAGACCTGACTAAAATACAAAACTATAGGCCAATCTCCGTAATGTACATAGATGAAAAAATACTCAACAAAATACTATCAAATAGAATGCAACAAAACATCAAGATTATATACACCATGACTAGGTTGTATTCATTTTAAGGATGCAATGCTTCTTGACATACATAAATTTATAAATGTAATATACCACATCAACAAAGCCCAAAACAAAACTCACATAATCAACAGATGCAGAAAAAGCTTTTGATAAAGTCCAACATTTATTCATGATAAAAGCCCTACAGAAAATTAGAATAGTTTTACTTCAATCTAATAAAAGCCATCTATGACAAAACAGCAGCCAACATCATTCTAAATGACAAAAACTAAAAGCTTTCACTCGAAAATCAGGTAAAAGACAAGGATGTCCACTATTCCCAATCCTACTCAATATAGTTCTGGAAACATTAGCCATAGCAATTAGACATTACAGAGGGGGGAAAGAATGGGAAAGGAATAAATTAAATTATCATTATTTGTAGATTACATGATATTCTACATGGCAGACCCAAAATATTCCACCAAGAAACTCCTAGAATTAATGACCACATTCAGTATCACAACAGTATACAAAGTCAACACCCAAAAATGAAAAGCACTCCTGTATACAACAAACTGACTGAGACAAATTAGGGAAACAACATCCTTCAAAAGAGCATCCCCCAAAATGAAATACTTAGGAATCAATTTAATAAATGATGTATACAAGGAGAGTTAAATTATCTCAGCACACACATACATATATGCTTAAAATTGGATAATCCTCTAACATGAAGGCTAACAGAGCAATTAACTCCTTACAAATGAAATGTGATTTGCACATGTGATATGATGCAAGACAGAAAACAAAATTGGGAGTACTGGCAATACTGGACCTTATAAAGAGTGTTATAATCATGTGGCTGGCTGGGAGTATTGCTCCCAGAATCAAGGGCATGTCAGTATGGTACCAAAAATTTTCTAGTGTGGAAAAATACAAAATTCAAATACCAAAGTATTATTTGTACTAAATGTCTAACATTTTTGCATTATTCCAAATTGAAAAATTTTAAATCAAACCATCATCTCGAATAAAATCATAAAAATTATGGCAACTTATTTAAAATTTCAAGAAAATTAATTTTTGTATAATACAAAAACTAAGGTAGGATAAAATAAAGGATGATGTTCAGTAGGTTCGATATATATTAAATTACAATGAGTGTGTCAGGATGTAATCACATCACAGGAGGCATATATAATCAGTCAACATAACTTAAGACTAATTCAAATTCTTCCACAGGGCTGGCCAAATAGCTCAGTGGGTTAAAGCACCTGCAAGCAGACACAGGAACTGGGATTTGAACCCTGGGCTAAAGATGTTTTCAAAACTTTGTATGTTGAAATCTTAACTGCCAAGACCTCAAAATGTGACTTTACTGGAAAACTGAGTAGTGGCAGATATCATTTGTAATGGGGGAAGCCATGTGTTTGTCCCCTAATTTAGTATGACTAGTATCATAAAAAAGAATAAATCTGGATAGGTAACTCTTCAAGACAAAGACATTAGTGAGGACTTTCTCAAAAGAATTCCAACCACACAAGAACTAGCATCAAGAATCAACCAATGAAGGCCTGCAAGATAGTTCAGCAGACTGAAGGAACACGCCTCCTCCAATACCACACGCCATGCCAGCCTTGCCTATGGGTGTGCGGAGCCTGCTACAGAGACTGGATGTGATAGCCCTAGCCAGTAAGCCCAATGCTGGCGAGGCAGAGGATCACTATGAGTCCAGAGCTGCACAGTGAGACCTTGTACCACATACATTAAAAAATAAATAAATTGGGATTATATCAAATTTAAAAGCTTCTGCACAACAAACAACCTAAAACACAATTTTTTTTTAGCAGCAACTTCTCAGATTAATATTTGGAATATACAAAAATATAAAATAATAAGACTTCCTAAAATGAAGGGGCCAATCAAAAGTGCGCAGTTGAGAGGAAGAGGCACTTATCAAAGTTCATCTCACTCAGAAGTACAAGTGGCCAATAAACACATAAAAACAATGTTCAGCATCTTTCATTATGTGGGAAATGCAAATCAAAACAGGCTGAGATTCCATTTCACTCCAACAGGAATGATTACTGTAAAACATTCACAACACAAGAAATGCTGATGAGGTTGTAGTGAAAAAGGAACACTTACAAATTATTCCTGGGAGTATAAACTAGAACTGTACTAAATATGGTGATTTCTCAAACAACTAAAACTAGAAATTCCATTTGACCCAAATATACCACTTTTCTTTTTTTTTTTTGGTTTTTCTTTTTTCTTTTTTTTTTTTTTGTCCACAGGGTCTCACTATGCAGCCCACATTCATAGTGATCCTCCTGCTTTCTGCCTCCCTAGTGCTGGGATTACAGGCGCGCGCCACCACGCCCGGACTCAATATACCACTTTTCAATGCTGTTCATATATATAACAATGGCATGCATACTCACATTACTTGACACAATTAATAATAGCTAATTTATGGAAGTAGCCTGTATGTACTACAATAGACGAACACATAAATGTGGTATATCTAATGACAGTACTATATGATAGACTAAAATTACAAATCTAAAATTTCTAATGAGATGAATGCCAAGGTTTCAAGTAGGAAATGACTACCCAATTTTTCTAACCAGTTTAAAATCATACAAAAAGACCATTCTGAACATAAGAAAATGTAATTGTAAAAACTACGACCAAGAGCTAGGTATATACTTTAGCCCTAGATTTTGCCTAGCTGTGTCAGTCCCTGGGTTTGATTTCCAAAATAATTAAAAGGTGGGAGTAGATCAATTAGTCACAGAAATGCTTTCAAAATTAGCTAATATGAGGCTTTGGCTTTTCACTAGACATGCATCGCTTCTGATGCATCTTTTTTAACTTTAGTACTTACTGCTTTCTGAGAACAAAGGCTGACAAATATTTCTGAAGTCCTTGTTCGATCACCTTCTTAAAAAATAAATGATCTGGCTGCTATTCAGCAATCAGCACAGAGCCAATCACAACATTCCAGGTTGTTTGAAAATTTGTATTAAATAACCTGGTTTAAAGTAAGTTTTAAAATTATAAACTTTTTGGGCTAGCCAGGTAGCTCAGCACCTACTTAGGGAGAGCACAGCAGTTGGGGTTCTATCCCTGGAGTGCTGTGCCAGATCGCTCCCGTAGCAAACTAAGATGGTGACTGAGACTAGGTATGGTGGCACATGCCTGTAATCCCAGTGTTTGGGAGTCTGAAAACAGAATTACTATGAGTCTGATATATGTAGTAAGACCCCGTTCTAAATACATTAAAAGAAAAAAAATTACAAACTTTCAATAGAACAAAAAACCTGTTCAATTTTTTATTAAGTTTAGCCTACTGTTTATGACACATGTAGAGAACTAAGTTCATCAGTTACCATGACTCTTAAATTACCTCTTTGCGTTTCTGAAGTAGTAACTCCAACCTTTCATTGGCTCTCTTCCCAATCATTTTATTTCTCTCAGCTTCATACTGTCTCTGTGTATTATCCTGATGAATACTGAGGTTTAAGGCAACATTCACCAAAGCAGTCATGAGCTTCATGGCTATGAAACAAAAGAATATTATACTGTTGACCTACAAAACAAACCTGCATAAGGTTACAAATTAAAAAGCAAATGAAGGGAAAAACCAATTTGTTTCATAATCCATAGATAATTAAAATTAAAAAAAATAATTCACAGAAATAAACTCATTTTCTCAGGCATCTGCAAAATAATTTTTACTATCTCAATGGAGAATAAATTGGCTTGTTAACACTGACCAATTAAAAATAGTTCCATCTTTATAACCAGAGGAAAAGATTAAAGTAGTACTGTCAACATAGCATTTTCTGACACTCCCAAATATAAACAGCTTAAAGCTAATACACTAATCAAATTCAGGTTTCTCCTGACTGACAGATCTTTGTGAACAATTGCTTCCTTAATACTTTTAATTGGATGTATCAAAAGGTACTTTGAATATTTATAATCAATTCATGCTCTTTATCCCCAAGTTTATCTTTTGTTTCTCACTTTAGCAAGTTATACAATTTCCAAAACATGAAGAATATGCTGGCCCTATAAACTAATTACATTCATTAAAAAAAGCATCATGTAAATTTTCAGTTGACCTAGCCTACCTACCCACCTATTATTAATGCACTTTTTTTTTTTGGCGAAACCAGGGACTGAACTCAGGTGCTTACACTTGGCACGCAAGCGCTTATTCTACTGAGCCATCTACCTGGTCCCCTGTTAATGCACTTTTAAATGTTCCTTTGTATTCATAAACATAATAAATATTTTCAAAGTTCTTTACATCATCTGATCATCAGGAATGACACAACTTAAAACATGAATTTGGCTATTCACAGGTTAATGTTGGTAAGATAGAATGTAGAGAACGCTAGTAACAGAGTAAGAGGGCTTGTGCTAGTACATAATTGTCCCTTTTGTTCCTTGTAGTATTTACCTCCACATACACATGTTCAATAACAAAAAGTTTTGCAGTACTTTAGAACTGATTCATTTATCTGCAAACATCTATATAATTAAAAAGGAGTACATATTTCTTTTACAACTTCACTGTAATTATATATGTAAACATATACACATAATGCTTTTTATTTAGCAATCTAATAATCCACTTACATAGGAACACTCAATTTGTTATTTTGAAACTATATTTTGGCCCACTCCATGTCAAGAGGAGTGTTAACAAAATAACAAAAAAAATGTTAAACAAATAAGCAAAAAAATCCTGAAAACAAATGTATTTAAGCTAGCAACCATTTAGAAATGCATTTAGTAAACGTTTCTTTTCCTGAGGTACATTATCTCTAACAGTACATTAAGAAAGGTCCTTGTATTTCAAGATACAAGCTAGTGATTCTGCAGTTTCATGAACTGTCAGTGGTAGAATAACTGGTTATAATGTGAAGGTTAAAGAGTACTTTTATAATTAACATATATAAGGAGAACAGCTCAAAGACATCCAAATTATTCAAAGTGTGCCAGTACTACGGATAGCCCACTACTATTATTACTAAACTATACTGAATTATTTTGCTGAATTCACATATCTACAATATTTAAAAGGCAATGGAATACCCATCTCTGACAAAACTAAATAAAGGGGAAACAATTGAAGGACCATTTTGTATCTGTATATATGAAATAGGATAGATATATATAGCTACTTTCTCTTAATTCAATGAGAAGATCTGTACTAATAGTGTTTGGACAGGATATCATGTTTGCATCTTATACTATAAATAACCACTACAAAGACAACAATATACAATGTATTAATTATTGAAACTTTTACTAATCAGTTGCGAAACTGTCTCACTGCTATTTGTTTCTCAATAAAATTAATAAAAAAAATTCTAACATTTAAAAACAAAAGTGAAGGACAAATTTATCAAAGCTTATAAGCATGCAGAGTGAAATCTAAAAGAATGTCATTCAATATAAACGTATAGATCTTTAAAGCAAAACTGACTTCAAGATCAAGCACTAAAATTAACAACAGTCCTGACTGGTTTAAGTAGCTTTTGCTTTTGAGGTGTGTTAACTTGTGAACCAAAGTCCTAAACTCTGTCATTATGTAATGATCTCGCCTCCTAGCTTAATTTTTTTTTTTTATACAAAAAAAGCAACTGATTTACTACAAAAACACTAAGAAAGATAAATATATTTTCAGGGAAGTGAGACATAACACCAGTTTTAATTCTCTGAGGTAAAATATTCCTAAATGTGTAACACTTCACTAGAAATTTCACTTCATGCAAAGTTACTGAAGACAAATTTCTAATTTCACGTGATACACAACTTGGGAATTACTATTTTACATTCAATAAAAGCTTGTTACCTCTATCTAATACTCATTAAGTTTTTTGTATTACTTATGAGTATTTTACAATTAGTAATCCTAGGGGAATTCCATCATCATACTGACACTAGCGTTGAAAGTGCTTTCTTCTTATACACCAAGAACATTTCATTAAACTTTTACATTTTAACTACTGAATATATGTAAAGAGATGAACACATTTTTGAATGTTCTTTAAGGGTAGTCTCCATATAGTAGTTGACTATAGAAGTTCTTCAAAAGTTCATTATAAGAATAAAGCTAGAAATGCTTAGAAAATTTTTTAAGGATCACAGTATTTTATGTCTGCTGAATCTATATTTAAGTGAGACTGTTAGACAACATGATACAATCTACTTAACAGGCATGCAGTCTCATATATACTTTCACAATATCATTTTCTTCCCAAGAAGCTATCAGATAATAAATATCCTACATCAAGAGGACAAAATAAATTAGAAAGAAAATGAAAAAATGTAGGATTTAAAAAGAGATAAAGGATCTAAAAAAACAGCAGGAAAAAATCACAAAGTGAAGGACAAATTTTAGTAAATAAGGCTTGACTTTAAAAAAGAGAAGTCATGGTAAGTAGATTTAATACAAATCATTTCATCTGAATTTCACAATAGTATCACAAGGTAGGATTAATAATACCAATTTTATACAAAGTAGATACAGCAAATAAAAGATATTAAATGCTTATAATGTCATTTTAAAAGTCAGTTTCTTTCCAAAAACTGGCCAAAAAGAGAAATCTAATTTTCAGAAATGAAAATAGAAAACAATAAAAAGAAATCTAAGGGACAGTTCTTTAGTTGGAAATATTGAAAAATTACTTCAGACCATATTTATCGGCTCAAAAAATAATTTTGAGGTTACATTTAATTTTATGGGTATAATTATATCACATAATTATACTCGGCCAATCTTCATGTATGAATCTTCCTAGTACATTAGATGTTCATTATTTAAAGGTACTAAAAAAAACCCCTATTTTATACTTAGAGCATGGAGGAGAAAGACAAAGATGGCAAGGTAAAATATCACGAAGGATAAAAGTATAAAGCAATAGAAAGGCAAACTTATAAAAGAATGTAAACTTTAAGAAAAAGATACAAACATAAACATTATTTATACCTCTATGGTCTATTACTTTCAATACAGACTTTCCTAAAATTTTAAAGTCCCAATCATAAATAACCTGTCTGGTAAAGTATTTTATTGAATTTAATAAACAAAATATGAGTTGAATGTCAAAGGATAAATAAAATTGCATGAGCTAGCCATTTAAATTTTACTTACTTGGTTATTTGATTCCCCATTTGCCATCCCTATTATAATTAAATCACAAGAACTACCTAATACAATCTTGGAAAAGACATAAACATCAGTGAATGGACACTCTTAGCCCTTCTCATTATAGGATAATGTCTATTAAATGTCAGGCATTTTTTTAAGCTTTCCTAACCTCTTTTAGTAAAAGATAGCTTTTATTATCCTTCCCACTTTACATTAGAAGATGGGTAAGACTAGCTTAAGGTTATCCAACTAGTAAAAGGGAGAAAGTTATGAATCTAGAAATTCTAGCTCCAGAACTCCTTATCACAGTTTCAGCAATTGAAAGCTAAAAGAAAGAAATCTCAAATTTCTGAAAATGATTTTCAATTTATGATTATGGCATGTCTTTCCTGAAAGAAATAAGTGCAGAGATGTTCTCTTTGTAAGAAATGTTAATAATTAAACATGTAAACAAATCAAGAATCTGTTCTATTATAGTCTTGACTAAACTATAATGAAATTTTTAATCTTTTGGGAGTCTGACAGTAATTTATTGTCACCCACTAGCTAAAACTACTCACATGATGATCTTGACCAATTTTCTAATTTCTCCCAATTTTAGAAAAAAAAATTAAACTGAATCACTCACCAATTCATTAATAAAAATTTTAAGTTAATTCTCATTTGTTCAAATGAACACTTTTACGTTACAAATAAGAGTTGGCCAGTATTAGTCTATTTGTTATAGCACAGGAAACTATTGCAGGTGAGAAAATAACAAAAAGATAACAAAGTTAAACCAAAATTACTCATGCTAAAAATTATCAACTATCAAAAATTCAAAATTAACCATTAATAAAGTACTAGCATACATTTAAAACAAAATGTATAATAGTAATTATAATTTTGAAGATCTGCGGAAAGTAGTATTATCATAATACCAAACAACAAAGTGATAAAGGAACCCTATATACTTTTGACCTTGAAGAAAAAAAGAGTATTTTCTCATTCTCATAACATTTAAATTTTGTTAAATTTTAGGGAAAATGTTCCCATTATCAGACTATAATTCCACCACCATGATTATGACAATGTCTTTCTTATATAAATTAAAGCCACAAGCTAAGTTCTGATATGTTTAATTGAGATAGCTATTTAGAATGGAAATAAGGGCATTTAATTCTGAAAAACAAGAGTTAATAAAAGCTGTACTGCAATATGAAACTTTTTTATTAGAATGGTTCAAATAAATAGGACAGTACATTTTAAAATTCCAGTTAAGAGAAACATTAAATGATAATATAAAATTGCTGATATAAAATAAATTGCTATCAATTTAATGATTAAGAAATATTCCAAATGTTTACCTCTGATGGAAAAATGAGAATTCTTATTTTTGCAAGGGTAGGATAAGTAGACCTGGAGAACTACAGTATGGCAGAAACTTTTAATAGAAGTGTAGCAAAAATATACAATTAAATGCAATGCATAAACACTGACAAAAGGGACACAGTTAATTCACAACAAGAAAATGGGGTATTTGAAAACAGATTAAAAGTTCTACTGATAGGACCACTTTGGTGACTTACAAAGCTACGGAACTTTTATCTGTACCCTACAAAATAACTAACCTGATTGTCTCTCTTCTCAGCTAAGATATAAGGAATGTCAAGAAGCATTTTATT
>PVKA01024952.1:0-33571 GCA_004027165.1 Ctenomys sociabilis
TTGGGGTGGTGGTGGAGGGCACTGTCATGTTAACCAGAGAGACTGTTATTAAGGGCCAGGCTCTGGGCCAAGCATGAGGATGCCCAGGAGAGCAAGACATCCCTCCCTCCCCCAAAGCTGGCAACTGACTTATTGATGCTACCCGGGACTAAGGCGATAGGCAGGGGTCCTGGGAAAGTTTGAAAGAGGGACTCTCAGACCAAGGGGGAGAGAGAACTCACAACCAGAAGCAATGACACCGGGAGAGTGGAAGAGTTTGCTGGGTAGAGGGCGCTAGGAAGGGCATTCTGTCAGAGGGAATGGCAGGAGCGAGGACTGGGTGGGGGCAGGAGTGGCTGGTGCCCGTTGAGAGATAGAGGTGGGGCATTTTGGGGCAGGGAGAGGTGGAGAGCAGAGCCCAGGCTGACCGGCAGGAAGGCCAGGTGGAGGCGAGGTGGCAGGCCACAGCAGGGAGCAGAGACAAGGCTGGGAGCAAGCCGACTGACTCAGCCAGCCGTGAGAGCTGAGCTTCTGCCCAGGCCCCTGATGAGGGCAGGGCTGCTCTGTGCACCTGGTTACCCTCTCTACATACCAGCAGGAATTCGGCCTTCTCAATCTGTTTCTACCTCTGGTAAATGGGATGAGTTCTCCACAAGATTTACCTGTAAATTGATGTCACCAAAGCTACCCAGGTACCTCTGTCTCTCCCTGCCCAGCATCACTGAGGGCAGGCAGTGTTAGGGCTCATAGGAGGGCAGAGAGTGAACTGGAAAGAGACAAAGCTGGGAGAAGCAGGGAGGAGCAGCTGATGGTAGGGTGGTCTCCACCACTGTCCCCACTTACCCCATGGACACACCACCCTTTGCCCCCCAAACACCAAGATATTTGGGGTATACTACTCTGCTTCCCAAAGACCAAGGGCCATAAGTGCCCCATAGTTGCCTCTAATGTACTCTCTTCTAGCCGGCTCTGCCTTCTACATGGGAACCAGGACTACCTTTTAGAATCTCCTTCAGACATTCGGGCCAAGAAACATGATGTCTTGGTTCTTCTCACATGAACAGTCCTGGGTGGGTTGGGGGTGGGGGTTGTGGGTCTTTCTCTCAGAAGGTTAGAACCCTGCTGGGCAGTAGATCCTGCTGGGTACCCTCTGTGCCAATGTGCCCAGCCCTATGCTGGCTATCAGAGACAGAGCTGGAGTCATTAGAAATAGATTTCAGAGCCAAGGGCCAGGCTCCAGTCCTGGCCCTGCTGCTTCTTAGGCTGTGACTGTGGACTAGTGACCCTGCAGATCTGTGTTCAGTTTGCTTGTCTCTAAGATGGAAACAGTGCACACTGCTACTGCTAGTATTGGGCATGTTAGCGTGGTTTTCCCTGGGTGTGCACCACCTTTCAAAAGCCTGCGTGCTGGGCCAGCAAGATACCTCAGCAGTCTATAGCGCCCGCCCCAGGCACCACAGGCCACACCAGTCCCACCCCCAGGGTGGGCTGAGTCGACCACAAAAATAAATAAATAAACAAATAAATAAATAAATAAATGCAAGCCTGTGTGTAGATGAATTGTCAGGTACTGTTGTCTGCTGACTGTGGCCAAGAGGCCAGGGTCTGCCTTTCTGTGTCATTGCTCTGGTAGTGAACACCAGTATGCTGGGATGTGGCTTTCTGGGAAAATAAAATCCCCACAAGTAGTGTTGGCAGATTACTGTTGTGTAAATCTTCCCATGGTGCCTAATAGGAGCCTCCCAAGGAGAGGTGACACGCATTAACTTTGGCTCCCAGCCCTTCAGTAGGTGCTTAAAAGATGGTGGAACTGAAGGAATAGCTTCAGAGACTGTTGGTCGGACAGATGGGGTGCTGCCAGGTGGTGCTGTAGGTGAAGGGTTGGCAAGAGAAATGCTGGATGTGCTGGAAGCTGGAGGCCACCCTAACAGCCAGCTGTGGGACTGAGGGTAGAGGGGACAGAGGGCTCACAGAGTCTGAGGCCACCCCATTCCTGCTTCCTTGAGCCTTAGCTTGTTCTTGGGTTTGCACAGAGGAGCCCAGGTGGACCCTATGCATGGTTTGGCTTAACCATGCTCTGAGATATGTGCCCAAGCTGGTTTCCAATCCTTGGCTTATACCCTTCCAAATTTTCTGTTCCTTTCCTCCCCTTCCTGTGTCCCCTGAAACTGTTACCCATCAGAAGCTTCCTCATGCACCTGTTCCATGATGCCAGCCCTGCACCCCAAGTCAGACAGACCCTTCCAGTTTTTGTTGTCGCCCTGTCTGTATGCAGCCCTTAGTGGGCATGTGTCCCTGCAGACACCCATGCCAAAGGACCATGGGGACCCTCTACAGAGTGGACATGCAGCTCACACTGAACACTAGTGGCTCAGGAAGGCCCCCATTAATCCTGTTTCCCGGCTGTGGACTCAGAGTGTGTGCCTGTCTCTTTAATATGTTGTTTGTCACATAGTTCTGATAGACTGACAGAGACAGAGGTACCCAGTAGCTTTGGTAAATAACTGGATAGATGAATGAATGAATGAATGAATGAGTCTCAAGGCCAGGCCTTGCTGTCCTGCACTTTGTGTCCCTTCCCATTCTAGCACAGGGATGGGGAGAGGGAGATTGCTCAGTGGACTAAGTGCTTGCCTGGCAAGTGCAAGGGCCTGAGTTCAATCTCTGATTCCGCAGAAACAAACAAACAAACAACAACAACAACAACAAAAACCCAAAACATTCAAGCACAGGGGAATGGCCCTCCAGAGAATAACTTCACACCACAGAGGGACACAGAGACCCTGCTTGCCAGGGGTTATTGTCCTCATCTCCAGGAAGGGGACAGGAAGCTTTGGCTAAGAGCAGGCCTGAAATATACCTCCTCCCCTGTGGTCTAGGGTGACCCACTCCTTGCCCATAACTTGGGAAGTTTACACAATTCTAAAATACTTTTCCGGTGCTGCCTGAAGTGGAAATCCCCACCAGTACCACCCCACTCCACCCCGTTTGTGCTCTTATTTTTATATTTTGTATAAAAATAAAATTGGGAAAATAGAAACAGTTCACACCAAATTTCTTCATTGTTTTAAAAACTTAAGAGGGCCAGCGAGATGGATCAGTGGACTAAGTGCCTGCTTAGGCACGCTCAGGGCCTGGGGCTTGATTCAACACATGCTATGTCGGCCCTGCCCTTGGGCGTGCTGAGCCGGCCACTGAGTCCAGGCATGATGGCGCACACCTGTGATCCCAGCGCTGAGGAGGCTTAAAATAGGATCACTATGAGTTCAAGCTGTGTAGTGAGACCCTGTACCAAATATAACATTAAAAACAAAACAAAACAACTTAGAGCTTATTTGGCTGCAATCTTTAGTTCTCACCAAAGTGGAAATCCCCAGGGATAAAAGGGTGAGGGGCAGGAGAAGAGGTAGCAGCCTGTGCAGATACACGGATCTCTTCAGCAGCCTGTTTCCCACTGCCTGGGAACTTTCCAGAAGGCTGGGAGCTTTCCAGAAGGAATAGCCCAGGGTCCAGGATATAGCTGAGCAGTGCAGCGCCCTCCTGGCAAGTGCAAGGTCCAGCCCGGAGCCAGTGTTCTGAGCTAGGAAGAGCTGTCCTCCATGTCTCTGGACTTCTGGCTATAGATGCTGAGGGGTGGCTTTCGGGGTGCTTCTCCCCACCCCACCTCCAAGTCAAGTTGTAGTAATGTGCCTCTGCTTGTGGAGCACTTACTGTGTGCTGGGTAAGGGGCAGAGACTGGGCGTTACCCTTGCTGCCTTTTGCAACTTCTGCATGTGGGTGCTATTTTTATCACCACTGGGAAGTTTGGGGATGCTTAGAATTGGGGACTTACACCCCGAAAGTTTGGTGCTGGGATTGTGTTAAACCCATACGATTCCCCAGCCTGTCAGGACTGCCTGTCTGGCCTCCTTGGCCACTCAGACCAACCCCTTCTCTTCTGGGAGGTCCTGGGAGGGCCTGTTTTTGGAGCCTTGAGTTCCCAATACAGCCACCTCCAGCTTCCTGGTCCTCATGCAACTGCCTTCCTTCCCATTGTCTCTGAAAACCTCTGGAACATGCACACTCCCCAGGCCCTCAGCCCCTGTGCATCAGCATTCCACCATAGCAGGGCTGGAACCCATGGTTTGAAAAATACTCCTGTAAGCCAGCTGTTATGGTGCATACCTGTGATCCAGCCGTACGGGAGGCTGAGGCAGGAGGATTTCAAGTTCAAGGCAGCCTGGGCAACTTAATGAGACCCCAGTACTACACACTGGCCTGGAGTTTGTGAGACTTGTGGACTCCAGGAACTGCTGCCCAGCCTCATGAAGGCCTCACTACTGCCTTAGGAGACCCCTGCTCCCCACCTATGCTCCACCTCTGTTCCTGGCTACCAGGTGTTCACACACTGTGCTGCTCCCACAACTCCCAGAGCTTTTACTGTGCACCGAAGTGCTGCCTCATTCTGGCTTGGCTGTGATCCTGGTGCTTGACACCTGGCAGAGCCCTGGCTGGTGGTTCTCTGGTTACTTGGAGGGCAGCACTTGGGCAGAGAGAATCATGGTGAGGGAATGGTGGTGGCCATCCCAGAAGGACCATGTTTGTGAGGGGTTTGTGTGCCAATGACAGGAAGGGCTGGGCCCACACTGGGGGCTGGCTCCATGCCTGGCATTGATAAAGACTTCTTAAATATTTGGTGATTGCGGGTGGGACAGGGGAGGGCCATTTCCCAAAAGGACACAGATTGGCTGACTTAGGTGAAGGAGCAGGAGGACACCTCATTGACTATGATCATAACTCATTTTTATGAGTTATGACACAAACGGAACAAGATGTGGCGTTCTCTAGTGATAGGTATCTCAGGAACCGTGGGCCATGTCCCCCAAATGGTGCTGGGCCCACTGTGTGGAAAATGAGTCCCAGGCAGGGACTGGACACATCCATCCATCCATCCATCCACTCACTCATTTACCAAGGCTACCTGGGTACCTTGATCTCTGTCAGGCTATCAGAAGCACGTGAGTCGCCTGCCCTAGAGCCAGAGACTGGATGAGGCTGCATTCCACACAAGCTTCAAGCTCACAGCAGGGACCTGGGAGACAACTCTGCCTTTTCACTTGTGCTCTACTTTTTCTGATGAGATGGCTTGGAAGAGGTGGGGAGCTCAGCAGGGGCTCATGGCTGTGTAAAGTGACCCCTGTTCGGACAAACCCTAGCCAGATTAAAACCTCAAGGTTGGAGGCCCAGAAACCAGATTCTCCTAAGGCTGCTGTGGGAAGGTTTGGAGTTACGCAGAAGCACAAGCTGGTGACCTGAACCCTCTGCTAGAGGGAAGTGACAGATACCATGGTCCCTTAGGCACCTGTGGTGGAGTGTGGCGGGTGACCTGCCCACATTCTTGGGGTGAATGACCAGCATCCCGCTGGGGCTTCTGGTCAGTGCCTATAGTCAAGGCTGAGTCCTGAGAGGGGGGCCAGCTGTGGGACCCTCTTGGCCAGCAGAACCTGCCCATTTTGCCAAAGGAACATTGAATTCCAGACAGTCTCTTGGGAGGGCCGTGGGAGGTCCTTCCCATGATACCGTGGCCCCATTCCCTTGTTCTCAAGCTGGGGTGTTTTCTCTGTCAGACCTATGTCAGTTCTGGGGGTGGACAAGAAGGAGCAAGGACAGCAAAGTCCCCAGGGCTCTGGCTCCTGTCCTCTAGTTGCAGAGAAGGACAGAGCTTGATAGAGAAAAATGCGTGTTGTCCTGAAGCTGGCAGGAAATCCATATGGATGCTTCATTCCAGCACAGAGGTGTGGGGGCCAGGAAAGGATGCCAGAATGCAGGTCCTGATGGCAGGAGGGAGCCTATTTTTTTTCAGTCTGCTTTCTGATTTTCTTTATAGTCCCCCTAATGAAGTTATATTTTAAAGGCAAAGGGGACAAAGGTGCTCCAAGAATAGCCAGCCCCCACCAGCACTACTATGATTCTGGGGCCAGCACTTATGGACAGCTTCTAGGGTGAGCAGCGATGGGCTTCTCCAGTAGGGGCTGCTTGGCAGTTGTTGTCCAGGTAGGGGCGCCTGGGGAAGACGGCCTGTGTTTCCCTTGTTTGGGGGAAATTGGGTCGTGGGCGTGCAGGCTGGAGGCTGCTGGGGTGTGGTGCCCAAGAGTTCCATCCAGACACCTCTGACCTCCTTCCTGCGGCTGCACCTGGCATTTGTATTTTCTTCCCTCTCCCCACCCTCCAGCCTCTGAGGTTATTGCCATCTGTTCTCTGTGTGGCCCTCATCTTCCTGCCTCCTGACTGTTGCTAATTCTTGGTTCCCCTTTCCTGCAAAATCAGCCATGCCATTCTGGTGTCGCCACCACCGTTCCCCTTAGGGAAGCCATTCCCACTTCTCCCAGCCAGATGTGGCCACCAAGGCAGAGACTACAGCTGTCTGTTTCTCCACTGTCCCTAGCACCAAGGGGGAGTGGTCATCACTGTTGGCGGATGTCTTCCCTGAACCAGCTTTCCCCAGTCCTTTTGCGTAGAGGTCAGGCTGTACCTTTAACCACATCATTTTTAATTCTGTCTCAGCCTTGATCCTGGGTGACAACACAGCCTCTCCCCCGACTTACCTCTCTACCTACCTTCCTTCCTTCCTTCCTTCGGTACAGGGTTTTGTATGCAGATCAGACTTTTGCAGAACTCCTCCTGTCTCAGTCTCCCCAGTGCTGGGATTACAAGGGTATGCCATTACACCCAGTTTCGGGGCTGGCACAGTCCTCAATCACAGTCTCCAGAGAACACTTGGCTGTACTCTGCTTGGGCTCTGCCTCTGAGGTCATGGCTGGATCATTGTGATGGTCAGTTTTAGGTGTCACACTGGCTGGGTTGAGGAACAGCTAGAGAGGGGCCCATGTGTGACTTCTAGGTATCTGGGAAGTCACTCAGTGACAAAGTATCACTGGATGACATGGTATGAGTGGTGGATGGGGTGGGGAAAACATGCACTCAGGGTGGGGAATCATCCAACCACCTGGGGACTAAGCATACAAGAAGGCAGAGAGAGTGTGCATTTCTCCTGTGACCTGGAGCTGCCACATCTCTGCTCTTGGACATCAGAACTCCAAGCTCTCTGGCCTTGGGACTTCCTGACTTAACGCCGGGGACCCCTGCCAAGTTTTCAGGCCTCTGGCCTGTGTCTGTGAGTTGCACCACCAGCTTCCCTGGTTTTGATGCCTTGGCTTTGGACTGAGCTACACGACAGGCATCTGGGGCTCTTCAGCAAGTAGATAGTCCACCATGAGACCTCTCTGTCACCATAATCATGTGAGCCACTTCCTTCATCTTTTCTCATCTGTTTGTCTGTCTGTCTTTCCAGACGTGGGGAGAGGGGAGACAGTCTCTCAGTTCAGCTTCTGAGGTGTAGCTGCAACCCTGGCCAGGCCTTGGCCTGCGGTATCAAGGGTAAACCTGTCTCCAGGAAGCACTTGGCCTCCACCCACTCAGACAGGATATACAGGCCCCCTGGCCTTGAGCACAACTTACCTGGGTGTGGACATTGTCCTTTGCGGTGGCCTCCCAGGGAGCCTCCAGTCCTCTGTTCCTGGAGCCATGTAGAGGGTGATGATTTTTCCTAATTTGCATGTGCCTCAGAGGCTCAGTGTTGCCCCAAGCTCTGCTCCTAATCGCTGTGAGACCAGGCAGCAGGGCATCATTCCAAGTCTTTATTTATCTATTTGTTCATTTATTTTTATGTATTTAGTACAGGGTCTCACCTCAGATTGGACTTGTAGTGATCTTCCTGTTTTCAGCCTCCCAAGCACTAGGGACGGCATTGCATGCTGGGGATCGAATGCCTGGCCCTTAGCGGGAGCTTTAATGTGCCAAGCTATTTGGCTGGCTCCATTCTGAGCTTTTGCTGCTGCTTTGTGTCCCTGTGGGCATCCTCTCCTGTGCCACGCTGGGGAATAGCAAGAGGGGTAGTTAGGGGGCTTTCATTGAGCACTTACTGTGTGCTGCATGGATCTTTCTCCAACTTTCACTTTTGATGAGTGAGTGGAGCTATACAGGAGAAATTAACTTGCCTAAGACCATGCAGGAGTTGGCAGGGCTGGGATTTGAACCTGGTGGTCTGTGCCCATGGATGTGACAGTGAGGGTTACTGAGTTAAAGTCCACAGTTCTGTTGTCTAAAGGCAGAAAAACACAGAGGAACTCTCCTTCCTCTGCCCCGGATCCTCTCATCTCTACCACAGATGCACCTGTCTCCAGGAACACCTCACAGGCACACTCAGCAGTAATGCATGGCCACTACACTAGGCTTCCCAAACCAAGCACTATAGTTACCTTCTCGGAGAGCCTACCCAGCCTGCACACCCTGCTTACACTGAACCTTTGCTGTTTTTCCTCAGGGCTTCTTCACCTACCAAATATTGGGACTCTAGGCACACACTGGCCACACCTAGCTGCAGGGCTTTTTCGAAAGTACTGTTTGACTCACTTAGTTTTAATTTGTCACAGCCTTCCTGAGGGCAAGGGCTTGGGTCAGCGTGACCCCAGGCGTCCCCTGGGCCTGGCAAGATGCCGATGCAGTGGGCAATCAGGAAGCCCTTGCTGAGTGTGTGACCAGTGCAGGTTGGCTGAGCTCCTGTGGGGCGCTGTGTGAGTGAAGCACAACTGTGCCTCTTCTGTGCTGAGTGTTATGGTGACAGGTGCGCTCTTCAGAGGCCCTTGCCATCCCAGATGCATTGAACGTGACAGATGGAGGGGCTCAGGAAAGTGTTGCCACTGGCTGGGGTCTCATTAGTGTCTTTGTGGAACCAAATCTCATTGTGACTAGGTGCGCCTGACATTGTGCAAAAGTTACATCATCCCTCTAGCCTCAGTTTTATCACCTGTAAAATGGGGTGATAGGTGCCTGCTTCCTGTGAGCTCATGGTCCTAATGCAACACACAGCTGACTTATAACCGTCATTGGTGGTTATTGTCACATGTAAGGGTTTCTCCATGATGCTCTATTGAGGCAGATGTTGCCTGCTGGGGTCCAGTGTGCCTCTGTAACCTTTGTCAGTGACTGGGCTGCCTGATTTAATGCGAGAGAGGCTCTGGCTTGGGGACCAGACTCACATGCAAGTGCCAGCTCAACCATCATCATGCTGCCCTTTGGGGTAAGTCTTGTCATTTTTTCCAGTCTTAGTGTTCCCATCTGTAAAAGCAGAGTGGTTACAGTAACCTCCCTGAGGGGCTGGGAGGTAGCACTGGGTCCTGGATGTCAGTGACAATTTATTCCATTTTATTTGTATGCTACCTCAGAAAGAGATGAAGCATTTGCCAAGGTAAAAGAAACTTTTCTTTTTTGTGGTACTGGGGATTGAACTCAGGACCCTGCGCTTGCCAGACAAGCACTTATTCTACTGAGCTATTTCCTCAGCTCAGTAAAAGGAATTTGACTGAGAAGAATAAACCTTGAAAAACACACGAAGCTCAGTGTGGCACTACACTCCCATAATCTCAGGACTCATGAGGCTGACGCAGGATGTATCACTTGTTTGAGGCCAGCATGAACTACATAGTGAGCCCTTGCCTCAGAAATCTAAAAACAAGGGCTGGCCAAATAGCTCAGCAGATTAAAGCACCTGCAAGCAGGTGCAGAGGCTGGGCGTTCGATCCCTGGGCCTGCTGTGCTGGCCCTGCCCCTGGGGTGTGCTGAGACAGTGATTGAGACTGGGCATGGTGGCGCATGTGCCTGTAATCCCAGCTCTTGGGAGGCTGTAAACAGGTAGCTCATTACAACTCTGATCTAGTAGTGAGACCCTGAACACCCTGTAGACCCTTTCCTAAAGAAAAAAAATCTAAACACAAGAAAGAAAATAATAATAATAGTAACAATAATGCACACACACAAAAATAATGTATGAGTCTGTAAATGAAGGAGCCCAAGAAAATGGGGTCTTTGGAGCACTGGTGAATTCATCTGGTCTGGCTTCCCTGAGCTCTTGAGTTCCGTCATAGCCCGAGCTGTGAGGGTCCATGTGTTTGGGTCCATGATTCTCAGCAGCAAGCCAGATTCAGCAGGGCTCCCAAGCACTGAGGAGCCAGTGCTTGGAAGGGCATAGCTAGCCGTATAACCAGATACCCACAAAGCCAGTCTGGCCACAGAGCCCTGGGTGGCCAGGGCAGTCTGATTGCTGTAGGTCTACAAAGACCTGCGCACCAAGCAGCGAATTCCTCACTGCTCTTGCCTTGGGCTTGCTGCCCCTCTTCCCCCTGATTTTTTTTTGAATGGCAGCCCCAGTTGCTGCCCTTTCTACAGTGGGTTTCACTCTGGAGATTGCTATGTAGACCTTGGGGTACAACCTGTCCCAGTCTCCATCTGCTCATCCTACTGACCTGATCTGACTGGTCTCACCTTGCTAGGCCTTTACTATCACAGGGAAAGGAGCCTAGTGGACCCATTTCCTCATGTTGCCAGGGAGCAGCCCTGGTACCTCAAATCCAATGAGGACCAACCCCACCTCTTCCCTGGATAGCTAGCATTTAGCAAAGGTGTCCTCTCTGCCCACAGTCAGCTGACAGCATCTTGGGCAGCTTGTGGGGCATCACTCGTGGAGGTGGGCACAGCCCTGTCCCTCAGGATTAGCAAGTCAACTCTTCCACTGCCACCTTTCACCATGGTGGCCCCATGAGGATCCCAGAAGCAAGAGTGTCCCCCACAGCTTTGCATCTTCAGATGAGTCTCTGAAGCACCTGTGACCTGGTGGCACCTCCAAATTGTTGGATGAGGGATCAGGGAGATAGCTCAATAGAATAAGCGCTTGCCTGGCAAGCGCAAGGGCCTGAGTTCAATCCCCAATTCCACCAAAAAAAAAAATTGTTGGATGAGATGGTCCTCAACGTCTGACACCTGAGCACACCAGGAACTTAGTACCCACATCACAGATGTGGATACAGATTTTGTATGGTGAGAAGAACATGTAAGGCCATGGGAATTTGAAGTGAAGTGTGTGTCCACTCACCCCTGGTGCCTTCAGCTAGGAGGAGAGGAGAAGCATGGCAGGAGGGGACCCAGATGACCCAGAGAAACACAAGTCACAGAAGCAGGGCCTAGGAGCACAGAATGTTCAGAGCAGGGCCTAGGAGGAAGGATGGTGCCAGGTGCCAGGCGCCAGTGACCAGATTTGTATCTCACCCTCTTATGACCCAGTGCATCTCCTTGACCCCAGAAAGTGCTGATGTCACTCAGTCCTGCCAGCTTTTTTCTCATTAGTAAGATGGTGTAACCAGGCTTACCTGCCCCATCAGAAATGCTGTGTCCTACACAAACTCGGTCACAAGGTAAGCACATTCTTGGCTGGAGTGTGGCCCAGGGGTACAGTGTCAGCATTCTCCATGGCCTGGGTTCCATCTCTAGCACCAAAAATGCCCCAGAACAAAAATCCCAATAAAGCATGGAGTTTGGCTCACTGCGACTGCCAGCGTCCATTTCCTTCTTGTGACCCATGTAGCATGGAGGTAGGAGGCTGGGAGTGGGGTACAAGGGATCCTGATTATCTTTGCAACTCTTCTGATAACATATATTCTAATTAACAGTTTATTTCAATCAGAGAAAAGGAATATGCAAGTATCTCCTGCTGCACAGCCATGAACTAATTGGTAAACTGTATAGCCAAATAGGAAATGGTTATATCAGACATACTCATGAAGAGTGATTTATTCAGAATCACCATGGGGTATGATGTGGGATTTAAAAGGAAATACGAGGTTTGTTTGCAGTGATAGGGATATCTTTGCAGTCTGTCATTGATCATGGAAAACAACCTGAATGAAGTTCATGTCTGATATGATTGCGCCGAGAGGAAAGCAGGGTGCCCTCACATTGTATATGCCTGGAGCTCAGGCTGGTGCGGAGCAGGGCCTAATGGAGGGGAACCTTTACTTCGTTTCACTTTTAAATTGTGTTCCCTGGAAAGCTGTGCACTTTTTTTCCAGTGAAAATATAATGGGAATGTTTGCTGCTGGGCTTGGTGACACACACTTATAATCCCAGGACTCGGGAGGCTGAGGCAGCAGGATCGCCGTGAGTTTAAGGCCAGCCTGCACTGTATCAAAAAAATAAAATTTCAGGGGGCCCCCAAAAAGAACAGCACCCTGGCTCAATTGGCATGCAGGGACTGGACCCACAGGGGTCTGAGCTCCCCAAGGCAGGGCCTGCCCTGGATTGAGCTTTTCCAGGACACATTTTTCTTTCTTTCTGTATTTTAGGGAAGGACCTAAAGTGTGTTCAGGGTCTCAATCAATCGGACTTGTAGTGATTCTCCAGTTTACAGCCTCCCAAGTGCTGGGATTACAGGAAAGCACCACCATGCCTAGTCTTAATTGCAATCTCAGCACACCCCAGGGGCAGGGCCCACATGGCAGGCCCAGGATTGAGCCCTGACCCCTGCGCCTGCTTGCCAGCACTTTAATCCACTGAGCTATTTGGCCGGCCCTCAGACACATTTGTCTTGTAGTCATGCAGTTGGTGGCATGGCCAGGTGGATCTCAGGCTATAGAGGTACTTGGACCTGGGAGTCTGGGGAAAGGGCTGGGGCACAGGAGACAGTTTCCCTGCTGCTGGGGCTTCCAAGGGACTTGGGAGCAGGAAGTGGGATGCTTCAGGCAGGACCTTCTCAGATGAGGTGGCAGCAAAGGCTCTGAGGCGCTGGACCTCTAACTCTAATTTCAAGTTATTTTGGGAGTTATTTTTTGAGACAAGGTCTTGCTATCTAGTTCAGGCTGGCTTTGAACTCCTGGTGAGCCTCCTGTCTCAGCCTCCCGAGCGCTGGGATTACAGGTGGGCAGCAGAACCCTGGAGAAGTACCTCAGGCTGCCTGACCTTTTGCTTTCCCTTTCCTGCAGGATGAAGATGAGACGATACAAGCTCTTCCTCATGTTCTGTATGGCCGGCCTATGCCTCATCTCCTTCCTGCACTTCTTTAAGACCCTGTCTTATGTCACCTTCCCTCGGGAACTGGCCTCCCTCAGTCCTAATCTTGTGTCCAGTTTCTTCTGGAACAATGCCCCTGTCACACCCCAGGCCAGCCCCGATCCGGGTGGCTCCGACCTGCTACGAACCCCTCTTTACTCTCACTCGCCCCTGCTCCAGCCACTGTCGCCCAGCAAGGCCTCTGAGGAGCTCCACCGGGTGGACTTCGTGCTGCCCGAGGACACCACCGAGTATTTCGTGCGCACCAAAGCTGGAGGCATCTGCTTCAAACCAGGTACTAAGATGCTGGAGAAGCCGCCCTTGGGGCAGCCAGACGAGAAGCCCGAGGGTGCTGACAGCTCCCTGGGAGGCCGGGGTCCCGTGCGGCGCCCCCCGCGACACGTGCTGAGCGCTCGGGAGCGCGCAGGCAGCAACCGGGCTGCACGGCGCAAGTGGGTGGAGTGCGTGTGCCTGCCTGGCTGGCATGGACCCAGCTGCGGAGTGCCCACCGTGGTGCAGTACTCCAACCTGCCCACCAAGGAGCGCCTGGTGCCCAGGGAGGTGCCGCGGCGCGTCATCAACGCCATCAACATCAACCACGAGTTCGACCTCCTGGATGTGCGCTTCCACGAGCTGGGCGACGTGGTGGACGCCTTCGTGGTGTGCGAGTCCAACTTCACCGCCTACGGAGAGCCGCGGCCGCTCAAGTTCCGTGAGATGCTGACCAACGGCACCTTCGAGTACATCCGCCACAAGGTGCTCTACGTCTTCCTGGACCACTTTCCACCCGGTGGCCGGCAGGACGGCTGGATCGCGGACGACTACCTGCGCACCTTCCTGACCCAGGACGGCGTCTCCCGGCTGCGCAACCTGCGGCCCGACGACGTCTTCATCATCGATGACGCGGATGAGATCCCCGCCCGCGACGGTGTGCTCTTCCTCAAGCTCTACGATGGTTGGACGGAGCCCTTTGCCTTCCACATGCGCAAGTCGCTCTACGGCTTCTTCTGGAAGCAGCCAGGCACCCTGGAGGTGGTGTCGGGCTGCACGGTGGACATGCTGCAGGCCGTGTATGGGCTGGACGGCATCCGCCTGCGCCGCCGCCAGTACTACACCATGCCCAACTTCCGCCAGTACGAAAACCGCACGGGCCACATCCTGGTGCAGTGGTCGCTGGGTAGCCCCCTGCACTTTGCTGGCTGGCATTGCTCCTGGTGCTTTACGCCCGAGGGTATCTATTTCAAGCTGGTGTCCGCTCAGAATGGCGACTTTCCCCGCTGGGGTGACTACGAGGACAAGCGGGACCTCAATTACATCCGGAGCTTGATCCGCACTGGCGGCTGGTTTGATGGCACGCAGCAGGAGTACCCACCTGCGGACCCCAGCGAGCACATGTATGCCCCCAAGTACTTACTCAAGAACTACAACCAGTTCCGCTACCTGCTGGACAACCCCTACCAAGCGCCCAAGAGCACTGCTGTGGGTGGTGGGCGAAGGAATAAGGGCCCTGAGGGCAGGCCACCAGCAGCAAGGGACAAATTGGATGGGGTTGAAGGCTGAACCTACGGGATCTCTAGAGCCCCTGGCTGGGTAGGTGGTGGCTACCCCTGGTTGCCTTCAGCCTCTTCCTGCCGACTTGGGGTTCTTGAGAGACCAAGACTGGGTGGGTAGGCTTTTTCCCTACTCAAGTCCTTGTTCATCTCCAGGGTTAGGTTTTTCAGTTAAACAAAACAAAACAAACACCTCCCTTGCTGCCAGGAAAAGGGAGCAAGCCCAGACATCTATGCAGCCTTTTGCTACCAGGAGTGCTGTGGCCAGGAGGTGCCACTGGAGAGAGCATGTTGGATCCCAGGGATGGGGAGGAGTCTGTGGGAACCTCCAGGGCCACCCCTTGGGGCTGTGAATGGTGCCAGGAAGCCCACTTAGACATTATGGGGCTCTGGACCTGCAGCAGGGAAGGGCACATACCAGCAGGCCCAGCTCTATAAAGAGGTATTTTCTGGAACAGGAGCAAAGGGATCATCTGGTAGAGAGAGGGTGCTGATGACATTGCCTGGTATTCTCAGAAGTGCTGGCCCAGAGGAGGAGGAGGCCCTGCCCACTGCTCCACATCACCCAGCTGGGAGCACAGGGTCCATGGCTGTCAGGCACTTGTTCCTTATAAGCTGACAAAGGCATGTAGCTTGGGAGCTCTGGGGATTCCCCCTTCCTTTCGGTTTCAAACCAGGCCTTGATGTTCCTTCTTACTCTATATTGCTGTGTGGGCTGCCTGCCGCATTGCTTGCAGGGACCCCAGGAATCCAGTTCTCAGAGTAGGGGAGTGCTGGAAGCTGTACAGATACCCAGAGGTGGCATGTATGGCCTGGGGCACAGGAAGGTGAAGATGGAGGTATGCCCTTTAGCATTCTGCCTCTCCCTCCTTGTCACACCCTCCAGCTGGCACCCACCACCCCAAACTCACCACTACCCCTGGTGGAATCATACTTAGGCCACTCCTTGGGGCTGGCTAGGGGCCAGGAAGGAGCCACGGGAGCCCTGAGCCCAAGAAGGGACATTAAGGCCAGTTCTATGTCAATCCATTCCTCTTAGTTTGCCTTGTGGGGAGTGGGGAATGTTATTTGTTGGAGTAGACTCTAAGCTGCTGTAAGAGACCATGAAATACAGAGGTTTATGCAAGACAAAAGCTTGTTTCCAATTCAATTTTGTGGAGGGGGCTGTTCCGGTAGGGCAGCTCTGCTTTCCTTCGCTCACATCTTCCAGTTCTGGATGCAGAGTGGCTGCACCAGGTCCTTCTATCACTCGTGTATCTCACAGCAGGGAAACGCAAGGATGTGCACACCCTTTCCATTACTGGCACCATTACTTCTGGTGGACTTTCATTGACTGGGACCAGTCACAAGATCACATAGAGAGAGCTGCAAGGGCATCTGGGAAACTTGCCTTGTGTCAGGCCTCAACTTGGGAGATTTGTCAGTGAAGGAAAAGAGAGAACAGAGTGACAAGCAGGTTTCTGGGGGAGGGGTGGAAATGACTGCTTTGGTTGTAGTATCTTTCTTGTGCTCCTCTCCCTATCTGCCCAGGGCCGAGTGATGTGGCAGTGATAGATGTGTGACCAGGACAGAGTACCCTTCCCTGGATTCCCCCAGAGGTTTGAGGCCAGTATGTGGAGGCTGCCTGTGGAATGGTCCATTTCTGTGTGTGCGTGTATATTTATGGGCATGGGTGCATGCTTGGTTGTGTATTTGTACATGTCTGTATTGATATGTCCCTGTACATAGATGCCTGTGTGTGGGAGTGGGAGTCTGGCTCGGGCATCCTCTTTCCCAGGTCCTAGAGCCTGGCCACAAATCCTGTGGCTCCTCAGGCTGACTGAGGTGGGAAGCCACTTGGGAGCCTAGAGAGCAAGATGAAAGGGATGCGGGGTCTGTCTGTCTGTCTGTCTGTCTGTCTGTCTGTCTGTCTGCCAGTCAGAAATGAGAGCCTTCTATCCTCTCATCCCCTCTGGACCCTGGCTTTGTCCTCCCACCTGCCCCCTGCCCCATCTCCAGTGCGGCTTTTTCTGAGTGGTTCACTGGGGAGATGAATGGCCGATGGGTCAGGTTAGTTGGAGGACATGACCAGCATGGGCGTGGTGTGGCATGGGGAGCTAGCCTCTGAGCAGCTGTGGCAGGCAGGCCTGAAGCAGGGAAGGAAGCCACAGTGGCCCAGGCCTGTGGGGATTCAGACAGTGGGGATGGGGCAGAGAGAGGCCGAGTGCAGGGTGGAGGAGTTTCCCACAAAACCACAGCCCACACATAGAGGAAAACTAAACCACCAGAACATGTTCACTGTTGCCCTTTCACCGTTATCTAGATGTCTCTCTTGGAACCTCTAGCCCCAAGGAGGCCTGTACATGCCAGAATGCAGCTGGCCTTGGCCACACGTGATTGCATCAGTTCCGGGGGCAGACACAGGAGAGCTTTGGGGACAGAGTGGAGGGTCAGCGCGGGGACACAGGACTTCCTCCCTCTGCAGAAGGCAGGGCCCTAGGAAATGCATAATTTAAGGATACCAATAATATTTTTTTTGTAAAGGAAAATCGATATGTATATTCTGAAATCATTTTCTCTGTAAATGGTTGGATTTCATTTCACCCTTAAAGGGATGCTTAAAGGAGAAGATAATATTAATAATAAAAACAGCTGTGAAGTCTGAAGGGTGTGCATGTGGCTGGTTTGTGGGTGTTCTGGGACAGGGAAGGGCAGAAGCAGGTGACTTTCTGTCCAGGAGCGGTCATCTCCCTCCCAGGAAGCTGGCCTGGGACTTGTGCTGTGACCGTGCCTGCAGCCTGGGCCTTGAGGGGCTTCCTGGAGGCCCCTTTCCCCCCAGATGGGTGCTAGCATTTGTCCTAGGGCTGCCAGGTGCATCTTGAGCATCTCAGAGAAGTGAGAGGAGAGGTACTCTGAGCCCTGCTGGGGTCCCCTGTGGAGTGACAGTGTTGGCCCAAGCAGGGATTAATGTCTCCTGGGCAGCCACCAAGTGCCAGGCACCTTCTGTGTGCCCCTGGGGATCAAGAGGGACAGTGGCCGCTGGCCTCGCTCCCAGAGCCCAGGAAGGAGCTGCTGAGGGTGCGGGCATGGGCCGGGAGCAGGCTTGGATTCCACAGAATGGAGGCATTGGCGATCAGACATCCCAACCCAGCTAGAAGGTACTGGTAGCCCACTTAGGCTAAGTGAAATTTCCAACTCTAAACTGTGTGTTTGTGTTCATACATTTGCAGCACACAGTGATGACATTCATGGTAAATGGAATAATGCATCTTAATTCTTTTAAATCTTTAGTTCTCTCCCCATCCCTTCTGCTTGCCAGGGAAGCACTTATCCCATTGAGCCATCTCCCCAGCCCTCCTCTTTTTTTTTTTTTAGCACATGTTTGCAGCACATGTTTACATTCCTCGTGCGGGCCTAGATTATTCATTTTTATGCCTTTCCCCTTCCCATCCTTCACCCTCTCTCCATCTCTTGATCTTTTTTTTCTTTTAGAGAAGGATCTGTTGCCTGATTCCTGTCACTGCTATGGGCTTCTTATTAAAAGGAGCCAGGTGAACATCAGGCTTGTGCACCTGATTTATGTCACCATTATGGTCGCAAGGAGCATCCGTTTTCCTACAAATGGCTCAAGTTTAACCTTCTGTTTACAACTTTTAAATCATGTGCTATGGAGAATCATCATAGTCACCCAATCATCATAGTCACCCTCCATTTATTTATTTATTGGTGATTGGCTCAGCCTGCCCTGGGCGTGGGGCTGGTGTGGCGTGTGATGCTAGGGATTTAAATGCAGTTGCTGTGTGCTTGCCTAAGCTTGCCTGAGCAGGTGCTTTTTTTTTTTTTTTTTTTTTAATTTTTGCAGTCCTGGGGATTGAACTCAGGACCTCGCACTTGCCAGGTAGGCTCTCATACTGCTGAGCTGTATTCCCAGTCCTAAGCAGGTGCTTTAGACTGCTGAGCTATCTTGCTGGCCCAGTCATCCTCAATATTTACAGACATTATATAGTAATTGCTTATTTTGTGTCAACAGAGCCTTCAAGGGCACAGCCCAAGGAACTGCTTCCTCTGGTTAGGCTTCCGCCACCTCCCAATAATATACTGAATTATCAGTGGCTTGGTGGATTAATCCATCAATAAGGCCAGACCCCTCAAAATCCAATCACCTCCCAAGATCCTACCTCTGAATCCTGTTGCCATGGGGACCAAGCCCTCAACAAATGAGCTCTTGGACCTTTCATATCCAAACCAGAACATGGAGCAAGACCACCACAGACACGGACTCCAACCTCACCTACCCACAGAGATGGGGCTCAAGCAGGGCTGCTCACACATTGGAGACTGCCAAAATGCATTGCCTGGGTCGAATCCCATGGAAGATCTACACAAAGCAACTGAAGTGACAACCTGCACAAAACTGGTATCTCTCTTGCACCCCTAATTCCTGGCATCCCTGTTCTTCCATAGCACTGGCAGCCTAGCACTCTAGCAGTAGCACAAGCCACTATTCAAACACCTGTTCTTGAATGCAAAGAGTTTCTAGAGGCAAAATGCCAACAACACAAATCATGGCTTCAAGGTGTGGCCAGCCAACTCACGTCTGTGGTAGCCCATCTGAGATCAGCACTGCCAGGTCAGGTCTGGCCTGCATGTTGATCTAGGCTCATGAACTCAGTTAACTTAAACCCCAGAGAGCTATGAGGTTGTTTGTTACACAGCTGAACTGTGGCATAGATAGCTGATACAAAATGCTTTTAGTGACAAGAGCAAACCCAAACTATTGAGGTAGAGGAGTTTATTGGCTTGTCAGTGAAGTTCAGGATTAATGGTGGCTTCTGGTGCTGCTTGAGGCTCAGCTCCTTGTCACATTGTCCTTTACCTCTCTCTGTGGCTCAGGTCAGCTCTGCTTCCCAACTTAGGTGTTCCTGTTCTCACAAAGGTATACCCTTTGCATTAGGCAACTTCCTATCACTGCAACGAAACTCCCAAGACAGTCAACCAATAGGGAAGGAAGGGTTATTTTGGTTCAGGGTCTCAGAAGTTTCAGTCCCATAGCTTTTGGGCCTGCAGTGAGATGGTGGCCAGGAAGCAAGACACGGATATGCTGTTGGCACCTCTGCTTTTCCCATCAGGCCTTTCATCAGGCACTGGACCGTGGCCAGCTTTGTCCCTGGGTCCTTTACCTATAGGATAGAGATCTTAGATCACAGTAGAGACCCTTGGAGGTGCTTGGAGAGCTTGCAGAGGTGCTGAGGGCTTAGATAAGCCTAATGGTGTCACCTCATTTTGTCTCCTTTGATGCTACATATGACAACAATCAGGCGTCCCTTCTCCAGGATTCTTCCTTTAGTCTCCATCACTCACCTGTCCCATGGCACTAATTTCGCTCTTTGCTCCCTGGCATTCCTTCCTGGTTGCCTCCTTGGGCTTGTTTCTCTCCTGCACCCATCAGTAAGGGGGCTCTCCACTGTTGGATGCCTACCATGTGTCAGGGATGATTATGACGAGCAGCCCACAGCTGCAACTCCAGCTTCCCAACTGCTGATCATGGGACCCAGATGGGCTCCTGAGACCTGGCTTTGGGTAAGGGGGGGATGATGATTCCTGCCTGTGACAAAGGATACATGTCAAGCTGGACATGACCTTACACACCGATAATCTCAGCATCCAAGAGGTTGAGGCAGTAGGATCGCTGTGAGTTCAAGGCCAGCCTGGGCTACATAGTTCAAGGCCAGTCAGGATTACACAGGCAAAGCCTCTCTCAAAATCAAATATTTACAATAAAGACATGGAGGGCTATCCCTGTAAGCCCAGTACTAGACAGGCTGAAGCAGGAGGATTGCCATGAATTCAAGGTAAACCTGAACCATGCAGCTAGGTCCCGTCTCTCTCTCTCTCTCTCTCTCTCTCTCTCTCTCTCTCTCTCTCTCTCTCTCTCTCTCACACACACACACACACAGAATCACAGTAAGACATGATATGTTGCCTTTGTGGGCAGGTCTTTGGTAAAGCCTTGCCTATGTTCTTATGGCTCCAGACCAAGAAGGAAGCACGTGGCTGTTCCACCCATTTCTTTTCTCATTTACCATTAGCTCCTAATACAGCTTGAAGAATGTGAACAGCAGCAACAACAAAAAGACTTTAATCCCTCTGCCTCACTTTGAATGCACTCAGCCCACTGTACTCGCCACTTTCTGAAACAGTTCTGGAAGTCCTCTTTCCAGAGTGTCTTTAGGAGGTATGAGCAGCAGGCGAGTCCTTATTCACTAAATCTGGCATGCTGTGACTCCTGGCTCCTCCCCGAAGTCAAAATGACCATGGAGGGTGAACACTTGGAATAGATTTGGGACCTGAAGGCAGCCACAACAGCACAACTGAAGACACTCAGGGAAGAGGTCACCTGGAACCACCTCAGAAAGCAACAAGGATGATGGGATAAGTGTGTTTGAAGTGTAGGCTGATCCTCTGAGGGGACTGATGGCAGTGTATCTTTTGCTGTAATACATTATTTTTAAATTCACTGCATTTTAAAAAATCTCACATTGCATAGATTACTTAATCCTATGAGGTTGCTTGGCAGTTGGAGGGGTCCCCTCCATTTTCCAACTGGTAACACAGAAGCTGGAAACCCTGTGTTTAAAGCAATGAAGGACAGACTTTTTAAGGCTTTGGCTCCTTCCCAGTCCAGCCCCTCTCACGGTGCTGTGCTGCCTCCTGGTGGTGAGCTGGTGGTCAGGTGACATTCCCATGCCACCTGCATCCTCTGCTTTTCATTTGATGCAATTTAGGGTCTGAGGCAGTTTATACAAATACATAGTAAATTGGAAACACAAATATAGAAACATCAGAATCACAGGACTCTTTAATAATCAAGCCTAAGAAATAATGCAGAACAAAAAAGGTACCTGCCTTCTTCTTCCCTTTTATAGATGAGAAAAAGAAGCTTCTAGAACTTGCTAGGGAATTGGCCATACCTGGGCAACAGACATTAATGGAGAATGCACCTAGAGGCCTGTGCCTTCCTCACCGTGGCACCCTCTGTACTCTGCCAGGACTAAGTCCTCTCAGACTTGTGCTCTGTGCCGCTGCAGACGCCCATGTCCTGGGCCTCAAATCCACATTCATGGTGCTAGCACATACAGATATCTGTTCCCCTGGCTTTCCCTAAGCATTCAGGTCCTAAGGACCCCAGGGCAGCCCCTTGTGACAGTGGGAGACTTAACAGGGTGATGCTGACATCACCCTTGGGGACAGCTCTGGACCTGGCCTCACCCATATAAGGGCCTTGGGGCAGCTTCCAGTTGGCTGGCTTTCTGAAGGGAGGCCTCCCTCCTGTGCCTGAGAGAGGCTATGAGTGGTTTCCCGTCAGAGCCAGCACAGGGTGTTGGAGAAAGCTGCTCCTATTTCCTGGCCCTGGCCCGGCCTGTGGGACAACCCAGGCAGGAAAGGCCATTCTGCCAGCATCTAACCAAGAGGGCATCTGTGGGTCAAGTTGTAAGACTGAAAGACTCAAGAAAGGGCCCAGAGTACGTGACAATATCACAATTCATCACTGCTGAATCACAGGCCCTGTCTGTCTCCTGGAATGTCTTTCCCTTGATCCCTGCTATTGTAACTGCCAAGGTCCTGACCCACAAACACAGAACTCCCGACCTTTCCCTTCACTTCCTTCCAGTTATTTCTACAGGGCTGTCACCAGCTATGTGGGCCTTTCTGTAAATTGGGAAAGGACTCTTTTCCTCAAACCATTTTACTTCCACTTACTAAAAAGTTGCCATGAGGTGCTGATTTTTGTTAGAAGCACACAGCCTCACAAGGTCAACTGGTCTGCACATTCTCCACCCAACCTTATTATATATGTGCTCAGCTTCAGTCTATGGCTCCCCATCACCACAGTGCCAAAGGAGTTCTGGCATAGCTTCAGGAAGGTCTGGCTGCCCTATCATACTGCTCAGCCCATTCCCATGGATGGAAGTAGGCAGCTGACTTAATGGCAGCCCGTTTGCCTGCAGGATGGGAGGAGTGAGAAGAGAAGAAACAAAGAGAAGCTGCTCCAGGAGACTGCCGCCCTGGGACATACTGACCTGAGCAGACTTTGGGGAGCTGTGACCTACAAAGGCCAAGTGGCCTCAGCAAAGCTGTGACGTGTGAGGACACAGTGACCCAGGAATCAGTAAAGTAGAAATAGTCACCACATCCTGAAAATACAGGAAATTAGCATATGATAAAGGCAGGACTTCATGGCACTGAGGGAATGACTTTTGTGTGAATATCTGACAGCTATGTAAAAAAACAAAGCCATTTCTAACTCTACCTCACTTCTTCCACCAGAGTCAACTCCAGGTGAATGCACCAAAGATAGATTTTTTTTTTTTTTTTTTTTTTTGGCGGAACTGGGGATTGAACTGAGGCCCTTGCACTTGCCAGGGAAGCACTTATTCCACTGAGCCATCTCCCTAGCCCCAAAGATAGAAATTTTTGAAAAACAGTTCACCTAGGCATGATCTGGGCTCAGAGCTGGAGGCTCCAGCAGTCCTGCAGCCAACCCTGGCTGTCTGGCCAGGAGGGCAGTCACAGAACGAGCTAACATCGTTTGCCCTTTTCATACTACTTGGCACAGCATGGGCATCAGAGATCTCGCAGGCAAATGGGAAATGCTCTCTCCTGCCCATGATATCAGGTTTTAGTCTGGAGAATGCAGGATTGATGACATCTAATGATAGCAAACCCCATTAAGAGAAAGGCAGCTCTCTCAGGACAGTGATTTCCGCCTCCCTGGCTGGCACTCATCCCAGTGCATCCCTGCTCTGGGTACAGCCAAGTCCTCCTGACTGCAGCAGCAGCAGTGAGTGTGGCTGAGCTCTGCCCTGTCTTCCACTGCAATGTCCATCCATTTCAGGGTGAGGCATTTACAAGGGGCCTGGAGAGAGGCCTGGGCTGCCCTCCCCTGTCTCCCTGACAGGGCTCCACTGAGGCTCCTGCCCTCTGGCTTTCTCAGCTTCCTTCATGATGCTGGCTCCCCCTCCTCCCTGGCAGGACAGAACAAGTACTCATGACCCACAAGGCAAACCAAGCAGAGGCAGCACGCACAGTGGCCCTTGTGCCCCTTCCTGGCCTTGCATCTTGTCCTTTCACTTCCCAGCACAGTCCTGTGCCCCCTTTCATTTCCACTCATCCTCCAGCCCTGGCCTCTGCCCCCTCCCCTCACCAAAGCAGCCAGCCACTCACCAGCTACTAAATGGGAAGGGCAGTGTCACAATGGCCCTGTGACCTTGCCTTCCTCCTCTTAATGCCCCTGCCCTTCCCTCTCTCTCTTCTGACTGCTCCTCCCCAGTGTCCTTTGCTACATTTCCCTTAGATTTCAGTGTCCCTAGGACAGGGACTCCTTATCCATTATTTGTGCCCTGGTTCTGACTTCATTTGCCCACAGTTGGTTCAGACCTGTACACCCTTGCCAGCTCTTGGTCTTGACACCTTAAGGCTTTAAAAACAAAAAAAAAGATTTTTTTTTTTTTTTATGTTTTTAAGACATGGTCTCAATGTGCAGCCAAGCCTAGTCTTACATTCCAAGCAATCCTCCTGCCCAAGCCTGTCTGGTGCTGGAATTACATGTATTCACCACTGTGTCTGGTTTTATGGCTTCTTAAGATTTAATTTCTTGGGGGCCGGGGAGATGGCTCAGTGGAGTAAGTGCTTCCCTGGCAAGTGCAAGGGCCTGAGTTTGATTCCTGGTTACACACACACACACACACACACACACACAAAAAAAGATTTCATTTCTTGGGGCTGTAGATCAGTGGTACAGTACTAGCCCAGCATGCTTGAGGCCCTGGGTTAATCCTTAGTACCGATACAAAAAAGAAAAAAAAAGCAAAGGAAGCAAGGATACTACAAGTCAGGCATGGTGGCACATGCCTGTAATCCCAGCACTCAGAAAGGCAGAAAAAAAATCGGCCTGAGTTTAAAGTCAGCCTGAGCCACCTAGTGAGTCAAGGCCAGTGTGAACTAATGACAAAATTAGTTAATAAAAAGGCTTCTATTCCTGGAAGTACAAGGAGCCCTGCAGTTTTTAGCTGTACAGATGTGTGGTGGGAACCCCAGGCATAGTGGTGCAGACCTGTAATCCCAGCACTCAGGAAGCTGAGACAGGAGAATCATTGAGAGACCAGCCTGGTGACAAAGTGAGCTCAAGGCCAGCCTGAGCTGCATAGAGATCGTGTCACAAATAGACAAAACAAAAACAGATGGTGTGTCAGAGATGAGGGGATTGGTGCGTGTCAGCACAGGGATGTAGGAAGATTTTTTTTTTTTTTTTTAAATGTATTCAGTACAGGGTCTACAGGATCTCACTACATAGATAGGGACTCATGGTGATCCTCCTGCTTTTTTCAGCCCCTCCCAAGCACTGGGATTACAGGTGCACACCAACAAGCCCAATCTCAATGAGCCCTGGGGGCGGGGATGGCACAGCACCCCTGTGATCAAACCTGTCTCCTACTGCTTGTCTAAGCAGGCACTTTAGTCCACTAAACGATCTGGTCGGTCCATAGGAAGATCTTCTTTTTTTTTTTTGGCAGGACCGGGGATTGAACCCAGGCCCTTGTGCTTGCCAGGGAAGCGCTTACTCCGCCGAGCCATCTCCCCGGCCCCAGGAAGATCTTAGTAAGAGCCAACTCTTGCTGTCAGCTGCTGAGTTCCACAACAGATGCTACAGTGACCTAGGGACTGGGCTTAGCCTGCCAGTGTCAGCCCAAGAGGGCCCAGAATGCCCCTCAGCCCATGAAAACCAGCAGAATCCTGAGTTGGGGATGGGGCCTCTGGTTTACAAGGCACCATGGACACGTTGGGCACCACACGATCCTTTACTGCCTGCTCTGCATTGCCATGGGAGCGCGGAGGGTGGGGAGACTAGGACTGTGGAGGTGAAGATGACTTAGAGGCTGACTTTAAGGGCAGATCCACCCCTAAAGGATTGCCCACCTGCCCCCCTTCCTTCCTAAAAATAACATTTTATGGGTCAGGAAGGGCAGGAGGGACAAGAAGGGTCACCTGGTCTTCCAGCTGGAAATGTCACCCATTATATATATTTTGGTCACAGAATTCTCTCATTAAAGAGCAAATGAGGGCAGTCAGGAAGAAAAGAAAAGAACTGCTTGGAGGAAGGCAGATTTGGGTTTTCCTTCGGGACTCTGCTGCCTAATTCAGTGTCTCAGAGAAATGACTGAACCTGTGCAGCTCTTGGCTCTTTCATCTGTACAACTGGAATACTGATGCCTACCATACAAGGATTCTGGGTTAGAGATACTGCTGGAAACAACAGTCAGAGTTTGAATATGCAGTTATTCTAAAGGAAGGGGCCCAAGGGGCCGAGGAGATAGCTCAGCGGTGTAAGCGCCTGCCTGGCAAACGCAGGGATCTGGGTTTAATCCCTAGTACCACATGCCATGCCGGCCCTGTGCCAGCCACAGAAACCAGGTGTGGTGGTCCACACCCGTAATCCCAGTGCTGGAGAGGCTGAGACAGGAGGATCATTACAAGTCTGAGATGTACCAAATGAAATATTTTTTTAAAAAGAAAGGGCCTGAGACAGTTGGGTGACAGACCACATCCATAGGAATTTAAACCCTAGTTACATGCTCAGTAACTAGGTTCAAAAGTCTCAGCTCCAGTTGGTCATTTTAAATCCTTACAGCCTGCTGGGCATGATAGTGTAGCCCTCAGGGGGCTAAGGTAGGAGGATTTCCGAGAATTTGAGACCAGCCTGGGCTACAAAGTGAGCTCAAGGCCGGCCTGCACAGCACAGTGAGACCCTGTCTCAAAAAAATTAAAAAAAAAAAAAAAATCCACAGAGCTACTTGCCTAGCATACCTGATGCAACTACAATGTAGATAGGTGGCCACTAAAAAACTGAGCAATCCCTGTGCCCCACTTAGCCCAAAGCAGCTTTGGACTGAGGGGACCCCTCTCACCTGGGAGCTATTTCTCTTCCAATATTTCTAATACACTCCTCGAGCTTTCTACTTTTTGCCCACATCATTAACTTCCTGGGTAAATGACTTCATATTTATGAGATATGTACAGATGCAACTGTTTCACTACATTAGTAAAGCACTGACTCAATGTCCAGTGTACAGCAGTGATACCAAAATGCAGGGGCCAGGGCTGGGGAAATAACTCAGGGGTACAGGGGCCTGCCTGGCAAGCACCAGGCAGTTCCAGAGTTCCATCCCCGATCTGTGGACCAAAACGCAGGACTCAAGTCCGTGGTCAGGTCCGGTGCTTTTAAATTTATTTAAAAGATGTAAAGGCAACTTGTGCTGGCTTGGAGGGGATTCTGAGTAGGTTTTTCTTATCCAAAGGGTTTTGTTTGTATTTAGGACAGGGTATACAGGGTCTCACTGTGTAAACTGTGTAAATCACTCACAGTGATTCTCCTGTTTACAGCTTCCTAAGTGCTGGGATTTCAGGTGTGCACCACCATGCCTGGCTATTATTATTTTTGAGACTGTGTCTTGCTATGTAGTTCAGACTATTCTTAAACTATGTAACCCAGTCTGGCCTCAAACTTTCCTCAATTGATCTTCCTGCATCAGCCTTCTGAGTGCTGAGATTACAGGCACATGCCACCTTGACCAGCGAGTGTATACTTCTTTATTTTTGCCTAATGATATCTATGCCATTTACTAATATGTCCTGAAATTCTTTTCTTGTGACAAGAGTCAAGAATATAACAGATGGGACAGGTTGAGGACTTCATTGATAGGTTATGGCCCTTGTATGAATTGCTGAATTATTACGGTGGTCATCCAATGTGGCTGAAGCCCTTAAAACAACAGCTTATCTTCCCAGAGACCACCTCCCGGATTCTTCTCCAACTCAGCCCAGGGTGCAATTCCTTTCACCTTTCCAGCCATCTCAGGGAAGGCCTCAATCAGTTTCTCAGGTGTATCTAAACATCATCCCCTTGCCTCCTTTTGTTTCAACCTAGAATTCCTTATCTTCCCAAAATCTCTCCGTGTCCTACAAAATAATAAAGTCCCTCTCCCTTTTTCCTTCTGCCTGTTTCTCTGCTCCGACACCATCAAAAACCTGTCACTCATCTCTTTTTTGTGAAAACTCTTCAGACCTCACCCAGTGAGCAACCTGATCACATTTTCCTCTCCACAGTCACCGTCCTGGTCTCAGCCCTGGCCTCTGGCCAGAGATGTGGCACTGCCTCTCACCTGGCCTCCCTGGGTAGGCCCTGGTGGACATGGTTACTCCAGCCTGCTATTTCCCGTTAATAGGAAAATCAGGTGCCCGATCAAAGGCCAGGATCTGGGTCCCTTCCCTCTGGGTTTGCCTGCTTACGACCAGCTTCTCAGAGTATGAGAAAAAACCCACCAAACAAGCCAGGGCAGGGAAGCCCTTGGGCGGAGTCGCTGAGGGCCGGCCGGGGCGTGCGGGGTGGAGTACCTCTCTCCTCCCTGCGCCGGGCCCGTAGAGGCGGGAGCGCCTGCGGTAGCGCTGGTGGTGGCGGCGGCGGCGGCGGCGGCAGGGCGGCTGCAGGCTCCCCAGCGGGAGCCCCAGAGGCTTAGGCCGCTGTGAGTGTCCAGGCCCACAGGGCTGGGCTAGAGGCCGGGACGTGTGGCCTTTGCGGGCATCCCCAGGGCTGGCGCCCCCGGGCTGGGCTGAGCACGTGTGGCCGGGCTTTGGGACTTCTTCCCGTGGCCAACTTGGCCCCCGCACCGCAAACCCGAGGGGATCCCGGCTGTCGCCGCGAATGTGGCCTTAGACAAGACAGCGCCGGGCGGAGGAGGCCTGCGGGGGCGGGGAGCTGCGCCTTGGCCCGACAGTGTCGCAGGAGGCCGCCTTCCGCTGGGTGGCCGGTAAACCAACAATATTCCCTTAAGTTCCCGGAAGCTGGAGGCCGGAAGTGCGTCACAGTTGCTGCCCCCCCTTTAGGGTACCGGAAGCGGCCTTGGCGCGTGTCCTCTTGGTAGAGGAGCTGTGAGGGTTATACCCGCGTGTCAGATGATCAGCGGGTGAGTGTTTACCCACCTTATGCCCCGTGTTATATTTGTATACATTTATAATTTGCTTTATTAAATGTTTTCTTTTGATTTTTCTTGTAGAAGTAGCCCAATTCAATACAATGTCGCATAAAAATCCGCTTTTACAACTTTGGGGGGAGGTTGAAAGTGAGTCATCAGGTGACTCGGCCACCGACGATGAGTTCGATCATGTGAGCCTAAGAAGTTTTGACAGTGAGACTGAGCAAGAAATGACAGATAGAGAAGTAGAGAATGAAGACCTTGATTCAGAGGAGGAAGATGATGGTAATGTCGACACATGTTTGACGAGCCGAAATGGTACAAAATGGTCATGTACACCTGAACGATCTGACTTTAGAACTAGTTCAGAAAATGTTACTAGGTTCTTGCCAGGGGTGAAACCTATTGGACAGAATGCCAACACTGTGATTGAATGTTGGAAATTATTTGTAACGGATGATATGCTACAAGATGTTGTCAAATACACTAATGGTGAAATACAACTAAAACGTTCTATGTGTACCAATAGTAGTACTCAAAAATATATTTATCATGACACTTCACTATCTGAACTCAAAGCCTTCATAGGTCTGTTGTATATAGCAGGACTTTATAATCATGAGAATCTAAAGGATTTATGGAGAAGTGATGGATGTGGCGTTAAGATTTTTAGAACAACAATGACACTCCAGAGATTTGGTTTCCTCCGAAATTGTCTACGTTTTGACGATAAGAAAACCCGCCAAGAAAGAAAAAGCTCTGACAATTTAGCTGCTGTTAGATCATTTTTTGAAACTTTTGTTTCTAATTGTCAAGCAGTTTATACACCTTCTGAATACATGACAGTAGACGAGCAACTTGCATCATTTCGTGGCCGTTGCAGCTTTCGGCAATATATGCCAAATAAACCTTCCAAATATGGTATAAAAATATATGCTCTGGTAGATGCGAAGACATTTTATACTTTGAATTTAGAAATTTGTCCTGGAACTCAGCCACCAGGCCTTTATTCCTGCAGTAATAAACCATATGATGTTGTGAACAGACTTATTGCACCTATTTCAAAAAGTAAACGAAACATCACATTCGACAGTTGGTTCACTAGTTACTCACTGATGTTACATTTGCTAAAAGAACACCAGTTGACCAGCACAGGAACGATTCACAAGAACCAGGCAGAGATTCCTGAAAAAATGTTGCAAGTTCACAATAGAGAAATGTATAGTACAATCTTTGGATTTCAGAAAGACATAACATTGGCCTCATATATGGCAAAGAAAAACAAAATTATATTGATACTGTCAACGTTACACCATGATGATAAGGTAGATAGTGAATCCTCAACACGAATGAAGCCAGAAATTGTCACCTTTTACAACAAAACAAAACGCGGAGTAGATGTTGTGGACAAGTTATGCAGTGAGTATGATGTCTCTCGAAACACAAAGCGTTGGCCAATGGTGGTGTTTTATTTGATCCTAAACAGGTGTGGCATAAATAGTATCATAGTTTACAAAGAAAATAATAAGCGCAAAATATTGCAGAGAGATTTTCTTAGAGAACTAGGACTGGAATTGGTAAAAGATCAATTACAACAGAGGAACAGCAGCATGTGTCTGCCCAAAGAATGCAAAAGAATTCTGGAGCAAAGCAATGAGCAGACAGGTGAGACGTCACAAGAACCGCCTCATCAAACAGTAAGGCTAGCACGGTGCCAGGTGTGTCCTACAAAAAAAGACAGGAAAACGAAACACAAGTGCTGTCTCTGTAAGCGATACTTGTGTATGGAACATGCTGTTCGCATGTGTGAAGACTGCCTTAGGTGTCATAATTGAAGTAAAGATAATTTTTGTTGGAGAGTTTTATTTTCATTTTAGTTCATAGAGGTATTTTTTTTTTTTTTTAGATTTGGTAAACAAAGTTGATGTTGAAAAATTTGAGGGGCTGGTGAGATAACTCAGCTGACTAAAGCAGGTGCTTAGGCAAGTGCAGGAAACTTGGTTTGATCCCTGGCAACAGGGCGGTCTGAGCCAGCCAGAGTCCTGGCGTGGTAGCACACACCTGTAATCCCAGTGCTGGGAGAGGCTGAAAGCAGGAGGATCACCATGAGTCCAAGCTGCATAATGAGACCTACAACTGCATAGTGAGACGCTGCAACAACCAAATACATTAGAAAGAAAGAAAGAAAAGAAAAAAAGAAAGATTTGAAATGTATTACAATAATTCTCCTCCCCTAGTCTTTTTTTTTTTTGGAACCAGGAATCAAATTCATGACCTTGTGCTTGCCAGGAATTATATTGCTGAGCTGTATACAGAGCTGTTTTTTTTTTTTTTTTTTTTTGGTGGAACTGGGGATTAAACTCAGACCCTTGCACTTGTCAGGGGAGCGCTTTTTCTACTGGGCCATCTCCCCAGCACTTTCTTGTCTTTTTGAGATCAGACTTCATTATGCATTTCAGGCTGGCCTCAAACTTACAGTGATCCTCCTGCCTCAGCCTCCCTAGTATTGTAAATTTTCAATAGATTAAAAAATGCAATATGACTTTATATCTGGAAAATATTAATAAAAACCTCTTAAAGAAGATTATTTAGCTTGTAAAATATGTGGCAAATGTTAGTGAAATTAAAGATAAATGTGATACGTCTATTCAATAAATGCAAATATATCTTGAGTAAACAATACTTTAAACAATGGTAAAAAGAGTAAAGAACATGAAAATTATGAGCAATGTAAAAAAATGCAATACTTTATTTTCCTGCTAAATAACACAAGTATAGAAAAAACTTATTAATAAAACCACAATATCAGTGAGATGTTAAATATATCCTGCAAAAAAGACAAGAAAACAAAACATACATGCTTATCACTACTCACATATGGGACATTGTTTTCAGATGTGAAAGGCTGCTTATGTGTCATAAATGAGTATACATTTTTGTTGTAGATTTTTATTTTCACTTTAGCTCATGTAGCAATTTGCTTTTTTAGATTTTATAAACAAAAAAGATGTTAAAAATGTCGGTTTATTATAAACTCAATAAATATTTGAAAATTCAGTATTTTATTGTTATTTTATTTTTCTGTTAAGTACACATGATATAATTAAACTTATGAAATTAATTAATAAACTACTTAAAGGACTGGAGCTTGGGGCTGGGGAGATGGCTCAGTAAAATAACTGCTTGCCTGGCAAGCGCAAGGGCCTGAGTTCAATCCCTGGCTCCGCAAAAAACCAAAAACTGGGGCTCTGTGGTAGAGCCCTTGCCTTGTGTGCACAGCCCCTGGCATGATTTCATAGCACCACAAATATCACACCTTTTTTTTTTTTTTTTTTGCAGAACCAGGGATTGAACTCAGGCCCCTGTGCTTGCCAGGCAAGCACTTATTCCACTGAGCCATCTCCCTGACCCCAGCACCACAAATAAAATGAAATACATTTAAAAGATAAGCTGGATGTGGTGGCACATGCCTTTAATCTCAGCACTTGGGAAGCTGAGGCAGGAGGATTGCTGTGAGTTCAAGACCAACCTGGGCTATAAAGTGAGCTCAAGGCCTGCCTGAGCTGTATAATGAGACCCTGTCACAAAGACCAAATAAAATTAAAAAGCAGATGTTAGCCTCCTGACACTTCTTTTCAGGAATTTTGGAGTATTTTGATAACTTTTTAAAAATATATATATTTAGTACAGGGTCTCACTACCATATCGAACTCATAGTAATCCTCCTGTTTTCACCCTTTCAAGTGCTGGGATTACAAGTGTGAGCCATCATACCCGGTCTCAGCACACTGCTGGGGCAGGACTGGCACAGCATGGAGGAGATCGAACCCTAGTCCCTGTGCTATCTGGCCGGCCCTAGGAATTTTGGTGTTTTTTCAAGACAGGATCTTCCTATGTAATTCAGACTGGCCTCAAGCTTCTAGTGGTGGTCCTGTCTCAGCCTCCCACGTGCTGGGATTACAGGTGTGAGTTACCACACCCAGCTTTTTCTTTTTTTTTTAATTGACTTTACTCCCAAATTCAGAGATAGGCAGCTCTCTAGGTAGTTACTTTGCCTCCCTGGCTGGTGCTCATCCTAGCGCATCCCTGCTCTGGGTACAGCCAAGTCTTCCTGACTGCAACAGCTCCACTCCATCCTCCACTAGCAATGTCCATCCACTTCAGGGTGAGGCGTTTACAAGGCCCTCCATTCCTTAAGGGCCCAGCTGGTCCAAGGAGAGGAAGGGGCCTGGAGAGAGGCCTGGGCTGCCCTCTCCTGTCTCCCTGATGGCTCCACTGAGGCTCCTGCCCTCTAGCTTTCTCAGCTTCCCTCCTGTGCTGGCTCCCCCTCCTCCCTGGCAGGACAGAACAAGTACTCATGACCCACAAGGCAAACCAAGCAGAGGCAGCACGCACAGTGGCCCTTGTGCCCCTTCCTGGCCTTGCATCTTGTCCTTTCACTTCCCAGCACAGTCCTGTGCCCCCTTTCATTCCCACTCATCCTCCAGCCCTGGCCTCTGCCCCCTCCCCTCACCAAAGCAGCCAGCCACTCACCAGCTACTAAATGGGAAGGGCAGTGTCACAATGGCCCTGTGACCTTGCCTTCCTCCTCTTAATGCCCCTGCCCTTCCCTCTCTCTCTTCTGACTGCTCCTCCCCAGTGTCCTTTGCTACTTTAGCCTTAGATTTCAGTGTCCCTAGGACAGGGATTCCTTATCCACTTTTTGTGCCCTGGTTCTGACTTCATTTGCCCACAGTTGGTTCAGACCTGTACACCCTCGCTCAGCTCTTGGTCTTGACACTTTAAAGCTTTTTTGTTTCGCTTTGTTTTTATAGCTTTAAAAAAATATTTATTTGGTACAGGGTCTCATAGTGATTGATCCTCCTGTCTCAACCTCCCCAGTACTGGGATTACAGGCTTGAGCCACCACACCTGGCTTCAGTGGCTTGCACTGAAGTGGTACCAGTGATCAAACCTGGGTCCTTGCCTTGCCAGACAGGCACTTAGATAGCCGAGCTATCTCCCCAGCCCTGTTTTATGTTTTTCTGAGATAGTGTCTAGCTATGTAGTTCAGCTGTCAAATTCACTATGTTCCTCAGGCTGGTACTAAACTATTGTCTATCTCCTCTCCTCTCCTCT